>CAWWDY010000410.1:0-18000 GCA_963942605.1 Poecilus cupreus
ATTATTGTATATGTCGTGTGTAATGGCTTATGTTTGCAAAATCAAGATAAAATAGCTGTTTTCAGCTTGCAAAAACATACAAAATGCTGTTTTCAAGTATTTAAACTGTCATATTCATGTTTCTGTCGTGTATAATAGCTAATGTTGGTGAAAGTAAGATAAAAATGCTGTTTTAAGCATGCAAAAGCAAACAAAACACCGTTTTCAAGTATTTAAACTGTCATATTCGTGTTTCTGTCGTGTATAATAGCTAATGTTGGTGAAAGCAATATAAAAATGTTGTTTTAAGCATGCAAATGCATACAAAACACCGTTTTCAAGTATTTAAACTGTCATATGCATGTATATGTCGTGTGTAATGGCTTATGTTTGCAAAATCAAGATAAAATAGCTGTTTTCAGTTAGCAAAAACATACAAAATGCTGTTTTCAAGTATGTAAACTGTCATATTCATGATTCTGTCGTGTATAATAGCTAATGTTGGTGAAAGCAAGATAACAGTGCTGTTTTAAGCGTGCAAAAGCATACAAAACACTGCTTTCAAGTATTTAAACTGTCATATTCATGTTTCTGTCGTGTATAATAGCTAATGTTGGTGAAAGCAAGATAAAAATGCTGTTTTAAGCATGCAAAAGCATACAAAACACCGTTTTTAAGTATTTAAACTGTCATATTTATGTATATGTCGTGTGTAATGGCTTATGTTTGCAAAATCAAGATAAAATAGCTGTTTTCAGCTTGCAAAAACATACAAAAGGCTGTTTTCAAGTATTTAAACTGTCATATTCATGTTTCTGTCGTGTATAATTGCTAATGTTGGTGAAGGCAAGACAAAAATGCTGTTTTAAGCATGCAAAAGCATACAAAACACCGTTTTCAAGTATTTAAACTGTCATATTCATATATATGTCGTGTGTAATGGTTATGTTTGCAAAATCAAGATAAAATAGCTGTTTTCAGCTTACAAAAACATACAAAAGGCTGTTTTCAAATATATAAACTGTCATATTCATGTTTCTGTCGTGTATAATAGCTAATGTTGGTGAAAGCAAGATAAAAATGCTGTTTTAAGCATGCAAAAGCATACAAAACACCGTTTTCAAGTATTTAAACTGTCATATTCATGTATATGTCGTGTGTAATGGCTTATGTTTGCAAAATCAAGGTAAAATAGCTGTTTTCAGCTTGCAAAAACATACAAAATGCTGTTTTCAAATATGTAAACTGTCATATTCATGTTTCTGTCGTGTATAATAGCTAATGTTGGTGAAAGCAAGATAAAAATGCTGTTTTAAGCATGCAAAAGCATACAAAACACCGTTTTCAAGTATTTCAACTGTCATATTCATGTTTCTGTCGTGTATAATAGCTAATGTTGGTGAAAGAGAGATAAAAATGCTGTTTTAAGCATGCAAAAGCATACAAAACACCGTTTTCAAGTATTTAAACTGTCATATTCATATATATGTCGTGTGTAATGGTTATGTTTGCAAAATCAAGATAAAATAGCTGTTTTCAGCTTGCAAAAACTTACAAAATGCTGTTTTCAAGTATGTAAACTGTCATATTCATGATTCTGTCGTGTATAATAGCTAATGTTGGTGAAAGCAAGATAAAAATGCTGTTTTAAGCATGCAAAAGCGTACAAAACACCGTTTTAAAGTATTTAAATTTTCATATTCATGTATATGTCGTGTGTAATGGCTTATGTTTGCAAAATCAAGATAAAATAGCTGTTTTCGGCTTGCAAAAACATACAAAATGCTGTTTTCAAGTATTTAAACTGTCATATTCATGTTTCTGTCTTTGTATAATAGCTAATGTTGGTGAAAGCAAGTTAAAAATGCTGTTTTAAGCATGCAAAAGCATACAAAACACCGTTTTCAAGTATTTAAACTGTCATATTCATGTATATGTCGTGTGTAATGGCTTATGTTTGCAAAATCAAGATAAAATAGCTGCTTTTAGCTTGCAAAAACATACAAAATGCTGTTTTCAAGTATGTAAACTGTCATATTCATGTTTCTGTCGTGTATAATAGCTAATGTTGGTGAAAGAAAGATAAAAATGCTGTTTTAAGTATGCAAAAGCAAACAAAACACCGTTTTCAAGTATTTAAACTGTCATATTCGTGTTTCTGTCGTGTATAATAGCTTATGTTGGTGCAAGCAAGATAAAAATGTTGTTTTAAGCATGCAAATGCATACAAAACACCGTTTTCCAGTATTTAAACTGTCATATGCATGTATATGTCGTGTGTAATGGCTTATGTTTGCAAAATCAAGATAAAATAGCTGTTTTCAGCTTGCAAAAACATACAAAATGCTGTTTTCAAGTATGTAAACTGTCATATTCATGATTATGTCGTGTATAATAGCTAATGTTGGTGAAAGCAAGATAAAAATGCTGTTTTAAGCGTGCAAAAGCATACAAAACACCGCTTTCAAGTATTTAAACTGTCATATTCATGTTTCTGTCGTGTATAATAGCAAATGTTGGTGAAAGCAAGATAAAAATGCTGTTTTAAGCATGCAAAAGCATACAAAACACCGTTTTCAAGTATTTAAACTGTCATATTTCTTTGCAAATTACTCATATTATCAATGAATGCCTTCTAAATAGTACTGTACCTGATATTTGGAAGATTGCTTTTGTGAAACCAATTGCCAAATGCAAAAATCCCTCAACCTTAAATGATATACGACCCATTAGTATACTTCCTACCTTGTCTAAAATTCTAGAAAAGGTCGTTCATCATCAAATTGTTGAGTACCTAAATAATTTTAATATATTACCTTTTTTTCAATCAGGATTTAGAAAGGGCTATAGTACAACAACTGCGTTGCAACACGTCATTGATGATATTGTAACAGAAATTGATCAGAAGCGTATGGTACTTTTGACCCTACTAGATTTCAGTAAAGCCTTCGACACGCTTAATCATGAACTACTATTAGCAAAATTGAATTTATACGCAGTTACCTTACTGATCGTTATCAGTTAGTTGACATTAATAATACTCAGTCAAGTTGTGCAGTTGTTAATAAGGGTGTGCCACAAGGATCAATTCTGGGGCCCTTGTTATTTTCTATATATGTTTTTGACATGAATACAAACATAAATTTTAGTAGAATTCATATGTATGCTGATGATACTCAACTTTATATTTCTTTTGATCCCTCGGATACAGTCTCGGCTGTTAAAAATCTCAATCAAGATTTGGAGGCAATTGCTAAATATAGTATTAAAAACTGTCTCCAGTTAAATGAATCCAAGTCACAAATTATGTTGTTCGGTAGTGATAAAACTAGAAATAAACTTTTACAGAGCAATTTACTTAATATCACTATTAACAACATTAAAATTAACATTTCTGGTTCCTGTAAAAATCTAGGGCTTGTGTTGGACAGTAAATTAAGATTCACTGCGTACGTTTCAATTTTAATTAGAAAAGCTTTCCTAGCTTTGAAAAACTTATTCATGAATCGATTTGTGTTATCAAAACAAAACAGAATAATTTTATGCAGCAGTCTTGTGCTTTCTGTATTTAACTACTGCGACACCATTTACGGCTCTCATATTACCTTACATGACGCTAAACGTATACAGAAAGTACAAAACTGTTGTGTACGATTTGTTTTCGGTTCAAGAAGAATAGAAAATCTAACGTCACATATTCATAATTTGGGATGGCTTAACATGAAAGAAATGAGAATGTTTCATTTAGCTTGTCTAGCTCATCGTGTTATCTGTAATAAATCTCCTTCTTATCTTTTTAACAAATTATCAATCAGAACCCAACATCATCAATGCAACTTAAGAAATAATTCACAGTATCATATTCCATCACATACAACTGCTCTGTTCAAAAAATCATTTAGTCATCTGGTACCGGTTATTCTTAATGTAATTCCATCATCATTATTATCACAAGCGCCAACTGGTTTTGCTAAAAACTTAAAAAAATCACTGATTAAAAATGTCATTTCGCTTAATTAACATCTTTGATTTCACTCTATTTCTGTATATACATATATATTTATTCATTATCTTTGTAATTTAAAACTTAAAAATTTGTAAAGTTTATCATAATCATTTTGATTGTTTGTAACTTAACTTACTTTTCTGTACAAAGGTGTCTTACTTATATTTGTGTAAAATTGGTCATTTTATATTGTCCACGCTTGAAATGTACATATTGTAAAGGTTATATGGGAGAACAGCCTCGGCTGAATTATTGCCAATAAAAATTATTATTATTATTATTATTATATTCATGTATATGTCGTGTGTAATGGCTTATGTTTGCAAAATCAAGATAAAATAGCTGTTTTCAGCTTGCAAAAACATACAAAATGCTGTGATCAAGTATTTAAACAGTCATATTCAAGTTTCTGTCGTGTATAATAGCTAATGTTGGTGAAAGCAAGATAAAAATTCTGATTTAAGCATGCAAAAGCATACAAAACACCGTTTTAAAGTATTTAAACTGTCATATTCATGTATATGTCGTGTGTAATGGCTTATGTTTCCAAAATCAAAATAAAATAGCTGTTTTCAGCTTGCAAAAACATACAAAAGGCTGTTTTCGTGTATTTAAACTGTCATATTCATGTTTCTCTTGTGTATAAAAGCTAATGTTGGTGAAAGCAAGATAAAAATGCTGTTTTAAGCATGCAAAAGCGTACAAAACACCGTTTTCAAGTATTTAAACTTTCATATTCACATATGTGTCGTGTGTAATGGCTTATGTTTGCAAAATCAAGATAAAATAGCTGTTTTCAGCTTGCAAAAACATACAAAATGCTGTTTTCAAGTATTTAAACTGTCATATTTATGTTTCTGTCGTGTATAATAGCTAATGTTGGTGAAAGCAAGATAAAAATGCTGTTTTAAGCATGCAAAAGCATACAAAACACCGTTTTCAAGTATTTAAACTGTCATATTCATGTATATGTCGTGTGTAATGGCAAATGTTTGCAAAATCAAGATAAAATAGCTGTTTTCAGCTTGCAAAAACATACAAAATGCTGTTTTCAAGTATTTAAACTGTCATATTCATGTTTCTGTTGTGTATAATAGCTAATGTTGGTGAAAGCAAGATAAAAATGCTGTTTTAAGCGTGCAAAAGCAAACAAAACACCGTTTTCAAGTATTTAAGCTGTCATATTCATGTTTCTGTCATGTATAATAGCTAATGTTGGTGAAAGCAAGATAAAAATGCTGTTTTAAGCATGCAAAAGCATACAAAACACCGTTTTCAAGTATTTAAACTGTCATATTCATGTATATGTCGTGTGTAATGGCTAATGTTTGCAAAATCAAGACAAAATAGCTGTTTTCAGCTTGCAAAAACATACAAATTGCTGTTTTCAAGTATTTAAACTGTCATATTCATGTTTCTGTCGTGTATAATAGCTAATGTTGGTGAAAGCAAGATAAAAATGCTGTTTTAAGCATGCAAAAGCATACAAAACACCGTTTTCAAGTATTTAAACTGTCATATTCATGTATATGTCGTATGTAATGGCTTATGTTTGCAAAATCAAGATAAAATAGCTGTTTTCAGCTTGCAAAAACATACAAAATGCTGTTTTCGTGTATTTAAACTGTCATATTCATGTTTCTCTTGTGTATAATAGCTAATGTTGGTGAAAGCAAGATAAAAATGCTGTTTTAAGCATGCAAAAGCGTACAAAACACCGTTTTCAAGTATTTAAACTGTCATATTCATGTATATGTCGTGTGTAATGGCTAATGTTTGCAAAATCAAGACAAAATAGCTGTTTTCAGCTTGCAAAAACATACAAATTGCTGTTTTCAAGTATTTAAACTGTCATATTCATGTTTCTGTCGTGTATAATAGCTAATGTTGGTGAAAGCAAGATAAAAATGCTGTTTTAAGCATGCAAAAGCATACAAAACACCATTTTCAAGTATTTAAACTGTCATATTCATGTATATGTCGTGTGTAATGGCTTATGTTTGCAAAATCAAGATAAAATAGCTGTTTTCAGCTTGCAAAAACATACAAAATGCAGTTTTCAAGTATGTAAACTGTCATATTCATGTTTCTGTCGTGTATAATAGCTAATGTTGGTGAAAGCAAGATAAAAATGCTGTTTTAAGTATGCAAAAGCAAACAAAACACCGTTTTCAAGTATTTAAACTGTCATATTCGGGTTTCTGTCGTGTATAATAGCTAATGTTGGTGCAAGCAAGATAAAAATGTTGTTTTAAGCATGCAAATGCATACAAAACACCGTTTTCCAGTATTTAAACTGTCATATGCATGTATATGTCGTGTGTAATGGCTTATGTTTGCAAAATCAAGATAAAATAGCTGTTTTCAGCTTGCAAAAACATACAAATTGCTGTTTTCAAGTATGTAAACTGTCATATTCATGATTATGTCGTGTATAATAGCTATTGTTGGTGAAAGCAAGATAAAAATGCTGTTTTAAGCGTGCAAAAGCATACAAAACACCGCTTTCAAGTATTTAAACTGTCATATTCATGTTTCTGTCGTGTATAATAGCAAATGTTGGTGAAAGCAAGATAAAAATGCTGTTTTAAGCATGCAAAAGCATACAAAACACCGTTTTTAAGTATTTAAACTGTCATATTCATGTATATGTCGTGTGTAATGGCTTATGTTTGCAAAATCAAGATAAAATAGCTGTTTTCAGCTTGCAAAAACATACAAAAGGCTGTTTTCGTGTATTTAAACTGTCATATTCATGTTTCTCTTGTGTATTATAGCTAATGTTGGTGAAAGCAAGATAAAAATGCCGTTTTAAGCATGCAAAAGCGTACAAAACACCGTTTTCAAGTATTTAAACTTTCATATTAATGTTTATGTTGTGTGTAATGGCTTATGTTTGCAAAATCAAGATAAAATAGCTGGTTTCAGCTTGCAAAACCATTCAAAATGCTGTTTTCAAGTATTTAAACTGTCATATTCATGTTTCTGTCGTGCATAATAGCTAATGTTGGTGAAGGCAAAATAAAAATGCTGTTTTAAGCATGCAAAAGCATACAAAACACCGTTTTCAAGTATTTAAACTGTCATATTCATGTATATGTCATGTGTAATGGCTTATTTTTGCAAAATCAAGATAAAATAACTGTTTTCAGCTTGCAAAAACATACAAAAGGCTGTTTTCAAGTATTTAAACTGTCATATTCTTGTTGTTTGTCGTGTAAAATAGCTAATGTTGGTGAAAGCAAGATAAAAATGCTGTTTTAAGCATGCAAAAGCATACAAAACACCGTTTTCAAGTATATATACTTTCATATTAATGTATATGTCGTGTGTAATGGCTTATGTTTGCAAAATCAAGATAAAATAGCTGTTTTCAGCTTGCAAAAACATACAAAATGCTGTTTTCAAGTATTTAAACTGTCATATTCATGTTTCTGTCGTGTATAATAGCTAATGTTGGTGAAAGCAAGATATAAATGCTGTTTTAAGCATGCAAAAGCAAACAAAACACCGTTTTCAAGTATTTAAACTGTCATATTCATGTTTCTGTCGTGTATAATAGCTAATGTTGGTGAAAGCAAGATAAAAATGCTGTTTTAAGCATGCAAAAGCATACAAAACACCGTTTTCAAGTATTTAAACTGTCATATGCATGTATATGTCGTGTGTAATGGCTTATGTTTGCAAAATCAAGATAAAATAGCTGTTTGCAGCTTGCAAAAACATACAAAATGCTGTTTTCAAGTATGTAAACTGTCATATTCATGATTCTGTCGTGTATAATAGCTAATGTTGGTAAAAGCAAGATAAAAATGCTGTTTTAAGCATGCAAAAGCGTACAAAACACCGTTTTCAAGTATTTAAACTTTCATATTCATGTATATGTCGTGTGTAATGGCTTATGTTTTCAAAATCAAGATAAAATAGTTGTTTTCGGCTAGCAAAAACATACAAAATGCTGTTTTCAAGTATTTAAACTGTCATATTCATGTTTCTGTCTTTGTATAATAGCTAATGTTGGTGAAAGCAAGATAAAAATGCTGTTTTAAGCATGCAAAAGCATACAAAACACCGTTTTCAAGTATTTAAACTGTCATATTCATGTATATGTCGTGTATAATGGCTTATGTTTGCAAAATCAAGATAAAATAGCTGTTTTCAGCTTGCAAAAACATACAATATGCTGTTTTCAAGTATTTAAACTGTCATATTCATGTTTCTGTCGTGTATATAAGCTAATGTTGGTGAAAGCAAGATAAAAATGCTGTTTTAAGTATGCAAAAGCAAACAAAACACCGTTTTCAAGTATTTAAACTGTCATATTCGTGTTTCTGTCGTGTATAATAGCTAATGTTGGTGAAAGCAGGATAAAAATGTTGTTTTAAGCATGCAAATGCATACAAAACACCGTTTTCCAGTATTTAAACTGTCATATGCATGTATATGTCGTGTGTAATGGCTTATGTTTGCAAAATCAAGATAAAATAGCTGTTTTCAGCTTGCAAAAACATACAAAATGCTGTTTTCAAGTATGTAAACTGTCATATTCATGATTCTGTCGTGTATAATAGCTAATGTTGGTGAAAGCAAAATAAAAATGCTGTTTTAAGCGTGCAAAAGCATACAAAACACGGCTTTCAAGTATTTAAACTGTCATATTCATGTTTCTGTCATGTATAATAGCTAATGTTGGTGAAAGCAAGATAAAAATGCTGTTTTAAGCATGCAAAAGCATACAAAACATTGTTTTCAAGTATTAAAACTGTCATATACATGTATATGTCGTGTGTAATGGCTTATGTTTGCAAAATCAAGATAAAGTAGCTGTTTTTAGCTTGCAAAAACATGCAAAATGCTGTCATCAAGTATTTAAACTGTCATATTCATGTTTCTGTCGTGTATAAATGCTAATGTTGGTGAAAGCAAGATAAAAATTCTGTTTTAAGCATGCAAAAGCATACAAAACACCGTTTTCAAGTATTTAAACTGTCATATTAATGTATATGTCGTGTGTAATGGCTTATGTTTGCAAAATCAAGATAAAATAGCTGTTTTCAGCTTGCAAAAACATACAAAAGGCTGTTTTCGTGTATTTAAACTGTCATATTCATGTTTCTCTTGTGTATAATAGCTAATGTTGGTGAAAGCAAGATAAAAATGCCGTTTTAAGCATGCAAAAGCGTACAAAACACCGTTTTCAAGTATTTAAACTTTCATATTCACGTATATGTCGTGTGTAATGTCCTATGTTTGCAAAATCAAGATAAAATAGCTGTTTTCAGCTTGCAAAAACATACAAAATGCTGTTTTCAAGTATTTAAACTGTCATATTCATGTTTCTGTCTTTGTATAATAGCTAATGTTGGTGAAAGCAAGATAAAAATGCTGTTTTAAGCATGCAAAAGCATACAGAACACCGTTTTCAAGTATTTAAACTGTCATATTCATGTATTTGTCGTGTGTAATGGCTTATGTTTGCAAAATCAAGATAAAATATCTGTTTTCAGCTTGCAAAAACATACAAAATGCTGTTTTCAAGAATTTAAACTGTCATATTCATGTTTCTGTCGTGCATAATAGCTAATGTTGGTGAAGGCAAGATAAAAATGCTGTTTTAAGCATGCAAAAGCATACAAAACACCGTTTTCAAGTATTTAAACTGTCATATTCATGTATATGTCGTGTGTAATGGCTTATGTTTGCAAAATCAAGATAAAATAGCTGTTTTCAGCTTGCAAAAACATACAAAAGGCTGTTTTCAAGTATTTAAACTGTCATATTCATGTTTCTGTCGTGTATAATAGCTAATGTTGGTGAAAGCAAGATAAAAATGCTGTTTTAAGCATGCAAAAGCATACAAAACACCGTTTTCAAGTATTTAAACTTTCATATTAATGTATATGTTGTGTGTAATGGCTTATTTTTGCAAAATCAAGATAAAATAGCTGTTTTCAGCTTGCAAAAACATACAAAATGCTGTTTTCAAGTATATAAACTGTCATATTCATGTTTCTGTCGTGTATAATAGTTAATGTTGGTGAAAGCAAGATAAAAATGCTGTTTTAAGCATGCAAAAGCATACAAAACACCGTTTTCAAGTATTTAAACTTTCATATTCACGTATATGTCGTGTGTAATGTCTTATGTTTGCAAAATCAAGATAAAATAGCTGTTTTCAGCTTGCAAAAACATACAAAATGCTGTTTTTAGGTATTTAAACTGTCATATTCATGTTTCTGTCATGTATGATAGCTAATGTTGGTGAAAGCAAGATAAAAATGCTGTTTTAAGCATGCAAAAGCATACAAAACACCGATTTCAAGTATTTAAACTGTCATATTCATGTATATGTCGTGTGTAATGGCTTATGTTTGCAAAATCAAGATAAAATAGCTGGTTTAAGCTTGCAAAACCATTCAAAATGCTGTTTTCAAGTATTTAAACTGTCATATTCATGTTTCTGTACCGTGCATAATAGCTAATGTTGGTGAAGGCAAAATAAAAATGCTGTTTTAAGCATGCAAAAGCATACAAAACACCGTTTTCAAGTATTTAAACTGTCATATTCATGTATATGTCATGTGTAATGGCTTATTTTTGCAAAATCAAGACAAAATAACTGTTTTCAGCTTGCAAAAACATACAAAAGGCTGTTTTCAAGTATTTAAACTGTCATATTCTTGTTGTTTGTCGTGTATAATAGCTAATGTTGGTGAAAGCAAGATAAAAATGCTGTTTTAAGCATGCAAAAGCATACAAAACACCGTTTTCAAGTATATAAACTTTCATATTAATGTATATGTCGTGTGTAATGGCTTATGTTTGCAAAATCAAGATAAAATAGCTGTTTTCAGCTTGCAAAAACATACAAAATGCTGTTTTCAAGTATTTAAACTGTCATATTCATGTTTCTGTCGTGTATAATAGCTAATGTTGGTGAAAGCAAGATAAAAATGCTGTTTTAAGCATGCAAAAGCAAACAAAACACCGTTTTCAAGTATTTAAACTGTCATATTCATGTTTCTGTCGTGTATAATAGCTAATGTTGGTGAAAGCAAGATAAAAATGCTGTTTTAAGCATGCAAAAGCATACAAAACACCGTTTTCAAGTATTTAAACTGTCATATGCATGTATATGTCGTGTGTAATGGCTTATGTTTGCAAAATCAAGATAAAATAGCTGTTTGCAGCTTGCAAAAACATACAAAATGCTGTTTTCAAGTATGTAAACTGTCATATTCATGATTCTGTCGTGTATAATAGCTAATGTTGGTAAAAGCAAGATAAAAATGCTGTTTTAAGCATGCAAAAGCGTACAAAACACCGTTTTCAAGTATTTAAACTTTCATATTCATGTATATGTCGTGTGTAATAGCTTATGTTTGCAAAATCAAGATAAAATAGTTGTTTTCGGCTTGCAAAAACATACAAAATGCTGTTTTCAAGTATTTAAACTGTCATATTCATGTTTCTGTCTTTGTATAATAGCTAATGTTGGTGAAAGCAAGATAAAAATGCTGTTTTAAGCATGCAAAAGCATACAAAACACCGTTTTCAAGTATTTAAACTGTCATATTCATATATATGTCGTGTATAATGGCTTATGTTTGCAAAATCAAGATAAAATAGCTGTTTTCAGCTTGCAAAAACATACAATATGCTGTTTTCAAGTATTTAAACTGTCATATTCATGTTTCTGTCGTGTATATAAGCTAATGTTGGTGAAAGCAAGATAAAAATGCTGTTTTAAGTATGCAAAAGCAAACACAACACCGTTTTCAAGTATTTAAACTGTCATATTCGTGTTTCTGTCGTGTATAATAGCTAATGTTGGTGAAAGCAAGATAAAAATGTTGTTTTAAGCATGCAAATGCATACAAAACACCGTTTTCCAGTATTTAAACTGTCATATGCATGTATATGTCGTGTGTAATGGCTTATGTTTGCAAAATCAAGATAAAATAGCTGTTTTCAGCTTGCAAAAACATACAAAATGCTGTTTTCAAGTATGTAAACTGTCATATTCATGATTCTGTCGTGTATAATAGCTAATGTTGGTGAAAGCAAAATAAAAATGCTGTTTTAAGCGTGCAAAAGCATACAAAACACCGCTTTCAAGTATTTAAACTGTCATATTCATGTTTCTGTCATGTATAATAGCTAATGTTGGTGAAAGCAAGATAAAAATGCTGTTTTAAGCATGCAAAAGCATACAAAACACCGTTTTCAAGTATTTAAACTGTCATATGCATGTATATATCGTGTGTAATGGCTTATGTTTGCAAAATCAAGATAAAATAGCTGTTTGCAGCTTGCAAAAACATACTAAATGCTGTTTTCAAGTATGTAAACTGTCATATTCATGATTCTGTCGTGTATAATAGTTAATGTTGGTAAAAGCAAGATAAAAATGCTGTTTTAAGCATGCAAAAGCATACAAAACACCGTTTTCAAGTATTTAAACTTTCATATTCATGTATATGTCGTGTGTAATGGCTTATGTTTGCAAAATCAAGATAAAATAGTTGTTTTCGGCTTGCAAAAATATACAAAATGCTGTTTTCAAGTATTTAAACTGTCATATTCATGTTTCTGTCTTTGTATAATAGCTAATGTTGGTGAAAGCAAGATAAAAATGCTGTTTTAAGCATGCAAAAGCATACAAAACACCGTTTTCAAGTATTTAAACTGTCATATTCATGTATATGTCGTGTATAATGGCTTATGTTTGCAAAATCAAGATAAAATAGCTGTTTTCAGCTTGCAAAAACATACAAAATGCTGTTTTCAAGTATGTAAACTGTCATATTCATGATTCTGTCGTGTATAATAGCTAATGTTGGTGAAAGCAAAATAAAAATGCTGTTTTAAGCGTGCAAAAGCATACAAAACACCGCTTTCAAGTATTTAAACTGTCATATTCATGTTTCTGTCATGTATAATAGCTAATGTTGGTGAAAGCAAGATAAAAATGCTGTTTTAAGCATGCAAAAGCATACAAAACATTGTTTTCAAGTATTAAAACTGTCATATACATGTATATGTCGTGTGTAATGGCTTATGTTTGCAAAATCAAGATAAAATAGCTGTTTTTAGCTTGCAAAAACATACAAAATGCTGTCATCAAGTATTTAAACTGTCATATTCATGTTTCTGTCGTGTATAAATGCTAATGTTGGTGAAGGCAAGATAAAAATTCTGTTTTAAGCATGCAAAAGCATACAAAACACCGTTTTCAAGTATTTAAACTGTCATATTAATGTATATGTCGTGTGTAATGGCTTATGTTTGCAAAATCAAGATAAAATAGCTGTTTTCAGCTTGCAAAAACATACAAAAGGCTGTTTTCGTGTATTTAAACTGTCATATTCATGTTTCTCTTGTGTATAATAGCTAATGTTGGTGAAAGCAAGATAAAAATGCCGTTTTAAGCATGCAAAAGCGTACAAAACACCGTTTTCAAGTATTTAAACTTTCATATTCACGTATATGTCGTGTGTAATGTCCTATGTTTGCAAAATCAAGATAAAATAGCTGTTTTCAGCTTGCAAAAACATACAAAATGCTGTTTTCAAGTATTTAAACTGTCATATTTATGTTTCTGTCTTTGTATAATAGCTAATGTTGGTGAAAGCAAGATAAAAATGCTGTTTTAAGCATGCAAAAGCATACAGAACACCGTTTTCAAGTATTTAAACTGTCATATTCATGTATATGTCGTGTGTAATGGCTTATGTTTGCAAAATCAAGATAAAATATCTGTTTTCAGCTTGCAAAAACATACAAAATGCTGTTTTCAAGACTTTAAACTGTCATATTCATGTTTCTGTCGTGCATAATAGCTAATGTTGGTGAAGGCAAGATAAAAATGCTGTTTTAAGCATGCAAAAGCATACAAAACACCGTTTTCAAGTATTTAAACTGTCATATTCATGTATATGTCGTGTGTAATGGCTTATGTTTGCAAAATCAAGATAAAATAGCTGTTTTCAGCTTGCAAAAACATACAAAAGGCTGTTTTCAAGTATTTAAACTGTCATATTCATGTTTCTGTCGTGTATAATAGCTAATGTTGGTGAAAGCAAGATAAAAATGCTGTTTTAAGCATGCAAAAGCATACAAAACACCGTTTTCAAGTATTTAAACTTTCATATTAATGTATATGTTGTGTGTAATGCTTATTTTTGCAAAATCAAGATAAAATAGCTGTTTTCAGCTTGCAAAAACATACAAAATGCTGTTTTCAAGTATATAAACTGTCATATTCTTGTTTCTGTCGTGTATAATAGTTAATGTTGGTGAAAGAAAGATAAAAATGCTGTTTTAAGCATGCAAAAGCATACAAAACACCGTTTTCAAGTATATAAACTTTCATATTAATGTATATGTCGTGTGTAATGGCTTATGTTTGCAAAATCAAGATAAAATAGCTGTTTTCAGCTTGCAAAAACATACAAAATGCTGTTTTCAAGTATTTAAACTGTCATATTCATGTTTCTGTCGTGTATAATAGCTAATGTTGGTGAAAGCAAGATAAAAATGCTGTTTTAAGCATGCAAAAGCAAACAAAACACCGTTTTTCAAGTATTTAAACTGTCATATTCATGTTTCTGTCGTGTATAATAGCTAATGTTGGTGAAAGCAAGATAAAAATGCTGTTTTAAGCATGCAAAAGCATACAAAAACACCGTTTTCAAGTATTTAAACTGTCATATGCATGTATATGTCGTGTGTAATGGCTTATGTTTGCAAAATCAAGATAAAATAGCTGTTTGCAGCTTGCAAAAACATACAAAATGCAGTTTTCAAGTATGTAAACTGTCATATTCATGATTCTGTCGTGTATAATAGCTAATGTTGGTAAAAGCAAGATAAAAATGCTGTTTTAAGCATGCAAAAGCGTACAAAACACCGTTTTCAAGTATTTAAACTTTCATATTCATGTATATGTTGTGTGTAATGGCTTATGTTTGCAAAATCAAGATAAAATAGTTGTTTTCGGCTTGCAAAAACATACAAAATGCTGTTTTCAAGTATTTAAACTGTCATATTCATGTTTCTGTCTTTGTATAATAGCTAATGTTGGTGAAAGCAAGATAAAAATGCTGTTTTAAGCATGCAAAAGCATACAAAACACCGTTTTCAAGTATTTAAACTGTCATATTCATGTATATGTCGTGTATAATGGCTTATGTTTGCAAAATCAAGATAAAATAGCTGTTTTCAGCTTGCAAAAACATACAATATGCTGTTTTCAAGTATTTAAACTGTCATATTCATGTTTCTGTCGTGTATATAAGCTAATGTTGGTGAAAGCAAGATAAAAATGCTGTTTTAAGCGTGCAAAAGCATACAAAACACCGCTTTCAAGTATTTAAACTGTCATATTCATGTTTCTGTCATGTATAATACCTAATGTTGGTGAAAGCAAGATAAAAATGCTGTTTTAAGCATGCAAAAGCATACAAAACACCGTTTTCAAGTATTTAAACTGTCATATTCATGTATATGTCGTGTATAATGGCTTATGTTTGCAAAATCAAGATAAAATAGCTGTTTTCAGCTTGCAAAAACATACAAAATGCTGTTTTCAAGTATTTAAACTGTCATATTCATGTTTCTGTCGTGTATATAAGCTAATGTTGGTGAAAGCAAAATAAAAATGCTGTTTTAAGCGTGCAAAAGCATACAAAACACCGCTTTCAAGTATTTAAACTGTCATATTCACGTTTCTGTCATGAATAATACCTAATGTTGGTGAAAGCAAGATAAAAATGCTGTTTTAAGCATGCAAAAGCATACAAAACACCGTTTTCAAGTATTTAAACTGTCATATGCATGTATATGTCGTGTGTAATGACTTATGTTTGCAAAATCAAGATAAAATAGCTGTTTGCAGCTTGCAAAAACATACAAAATGCTGTTTTCAAGTATGTAAACTGTCATATTCATGATTCTGTCGTGTATAATAGCTAATGTTGGTAAAAGCAAGATAAAAATGCTGTTTTAAGCATGCAAAAGCGTACAAAACACCGTTTTCAAGTATTTAAACTTTCATATTCATGTATATGTCGTGTGTAATGTCTTATGTTTGCAAAATCAAGATAAAATAGTTGTTTTCGGCTTGCAAAAACATACAAAATGCTATTTTCAAGTATTTAAACTGTCATATTCATGTTTCTGTCTTTGTATAATAGCTAATGTTGGTGAAAGCAAGATAAAATGCTGTTTTAAGCATGCAAAAGCTTACAAAACACCGTTTTCAAGTATATAAACTGTCATATTCATGTATATGTCGTGTATAATGGCTTATGTTTGCAAAATCAAGATAAAATAGCTGTTTTCAGCTTGCAAAAACATACAATATGCTGTTTTCAAGTATTTAAACTGTCATATTCATGTTTCTGTCGTGTATATAAGCTAATGTTGGTGAAAGCAAGATAAAAATGCTGTTTTAAGTATGCAAAAGCAAACAAAACACCGTTTTCAAGTATTTAAACTGTCATATTCGTGTTTCTGTCGTGTATAATAGCTAATGTTGGTGAAAGCAAGATAAAAATGTTGTTTTAAGCATGCAAATGCATACAAAACACCGTTTTCCAGTATTTAAACTGTCATATGCATGTATATGTCGTGTGTAATGGCTTATGTTTGCAAAATCAAGATAAAATAGCTGTTTTCAGCTTGCAAAAACATTCAAAATGCTGTTTTCAAGTATGTAAACTGTCATATTCATGATTCTGTCGTGTATAATAGCTAATGTTGGTGAAAGCAAAATAAAAATGCTGTTTTAAGCGTGCAAAAGCATACAAAACACCGCTTTCAAGTATTTAAACTGTCATATTCATGTTTCTGTCATGTATAATAGCTAATGTTGGTGAAAGCAAGATAAAAATGCTGTTTTAAGCATGCAAAAGCATACAAAACATTGTTTTCAAGTATTTAAACTGTCATAAACATGTATATGTCGTGTGTAATGGCTTATGTTTGCAAAATCAAGATAAAATAGCTGTTTTTAGCTTGCAAAAACATACAAAATGATGTCATCAAGTATTTAAACTGTCATATTCATGTTTCTGTCGTGTATAAATGCTAATGTTGGTTAAGGCAAGATAAAAATTCTGTTTTAAGCATGCAAAAGCATACAAAACACCGTTTTCAAGTATTTAAACTGTCATATTAATGTATATGTCGTGTGTAATGGCTTATGTTTGCAAAATCAAGATAAAATAGCTGTTTTCAGCTTGCAAAAACATACAAAAGGCTGTTTTCGTGTATTTAAACTGTCCATATTCATGTTTCTCTTGTGTATAATAGCTAATGTTGGTGAAAGCAAGATAAAAATGCCGTTTTAAGCATGCAAAAGCGTACAAAACACCGTTTTCAAGTATTTAAACTTTCATATTCACGTATATGTCGTGTGTAATGTCCTATGTTTGCAAAATCAAGATAAAATAGCTGTTTTTCAGCTTGCAAAAACATACAAAATGCTGTTTTCAAGTATTTAAACTGTCATATTCATGTTTCTGTCTTTGTATAATAGATAATGTTGGTGAAAGCAAGATAAAAATGCTGTTTTAAGCATGCAAAAGCATACAGAACACCGTTTTCAAGTATTTAAACTGTCATATTCATGTATATGTCGTGTGTAATGGCTTATGTTTGCAAAATCAAGATAAAATAGCTGTTTTCAGCTTGCAAAAACATACAAAATGCTGTTTTCAAGTATTTAAACTGTCATATTCATGTTTCTGTCTTTGTATAATAGCTAATGTTGGTGAAAGCAAGATAAAAATGCTGTTTTAAGCATGCAAAAGCATACAAAACACCGTTTTCAAGTATTTAAACTGTCATATTCATGTATATGTCGTGTATAATGCTTATGTTTGCAAAATCAAGATAAAATAGCTGTTTTCAGCTTGCAAAAACATACAATATGCTGTTTTCAAGTATTTAAACTGTCATATTCATGTTTCTGTCGTGTATATAAGCTAATGTTGGTGAAAGCAAGATAA
>CAWWDY010000411.1:0-17918 GCA_963942605.1 Poecilus cupreus
ATGACAGTTTGTATACTTAAAAACGGTGATTTGTATGCTTTTGCATGCTTAAAACAGCAATTTTATCTTGATTTCACCAACATTAGCCATTATACACGACAGAAACATGAATATGACAGTTTAAATACTTGAAAACAGCTATTTGTATATTTTTGCAAGCTGAAAACAGCTATTTTATCTTGATTTTGCAAACATAAGCCATCACACACGACATATGCATGAATATGACAGTTTGTATACTTAAAAACGGTGTTTTGTATGCTTTTGCATGCTTAAAACAGCAATTTTATCTTGATTTCACCAACATTAGCCATTATACACGACAGAAACATGAATATGACAGTTTAAATACTTGAAAACAGCTATTTGTATATTTTTGCAAGCTGAAAACAGCTATTTTATCTTGATAATGCAAACATAAGCCATCACACACGACATATACATGAATATGACAGTTTGTATACTTAAAAACGGTGTTTTGTATGCTTTTGCATGCTTAAAACAGCAATTTTATCTTGATTTCACCAACATTAGCCATTATACACGACAGAAACATGAATATGACAGTTTAAGTACTTGAAAACAGCATTTTGTATGTTTTTGCAAGCTGAAAACAGCTATTTTATCTTGATTTTGCAAACATAAGTCATTACACACGACATATACATGAATATGACAGTTTGTATACTTAAAAACGGTGTTTTGTATGCTTCTGCATGCTTAAAACAGCAATTTTATCTTGATTTCACCAACATTAGCCATTATACACGACAGAAATATGAATATGACAGTTTGTATACTTAAAAATGGTGTTTTGTATGCTTTTGCATGCTTAAAACGGCAATGTTATCTTGATTTCACCAACATTAGCCATTATACACGACAGAAACATGATTATGACAGTTTGGATACTTAAAAACGGTGTTTTGTATGCTTTTGCATGCTTAAAATTTTATCTTGATTTCACCAACATTAGCTATTATACACGACAGAAACATGAATATGACAGTTTAAATACTTGAAAACAGCTATTTGTATATTTTTGCATGCTAAAAACAACTATTTTATCTTGATTTTGCAAACATAAGCCATCACACACGACATATACATGAATATGACAGTTTGTATACTTAAAAACGGTGTTTTGTATGCTTTTGCATGCTTAAAACAGCAATTTTATCTTGATTTCACCAACATTAGCCATTATACACGACAGAAACATGAATATGACAGTTTAAATACTTGAAAACAGCATTTTGTATGTTTTTGCAAGCTGAAAACAGCTATTTTATCTTGATTTTGCAAACATAAGCCATTACACACGACATATACATGAATATGACAGTTTTTATACTTAAAAACGGTGTTTTGTATGCTTTTGCATGCTTAAAACAGCAATTTTTTCTTGATTTCACCAACATTAGCCATATACACGACAGAAACATGAATATGACAGTTTGTAACTTAAAAACGGTGTTTTGTATGCTTTTGCATGCTTAAAACAGCAATTTTATCTTGATTTCACCAACATTAGCCATTATACACGACAGAAACATGAATATGACAGTTTAAATACTTGAAAACAGCTATTTGTATTTTTTTTTTGCAAGCTGAAAACAGCTATTTTATCTTGATTTTGCAAATATAAGCCATCACACACGACATATACATGAATATGACAGTTTGTATACTTAAAAACGGTGTTTTGTATGCTTTTGCATGCTTAAAACAGCAATTTTATCTTGATTTCACCAACATTAGCCATTATACACGACAGAAACATGAATATGACAGTTCAAATACTTAAAAACAGCATTTTGTATGTTTTTTTGCAAGCTGAAAACAGCTATTTTATATTGATTTAGCAAACATAAGCCATTACACACGACATATACATGAATATGACAGATTGTATACTTAAAAACAGTGTTTTGTATGCTTTTGCATGCTTAAAACGGCAATTTTATCTTGATTTTACCAACATTAGCCATTATACTCGACAGAAACATGAATATGACAGTTTAAGTACTTGAAAACAGCATTTTGTATGTTTTTGCAAGCTGAAAACAGCTATTTTATCTTGATTTTGCAAACATAAGCCATTACACACGACATATACATGAATATGACAGTTTGTATACTTAAAAACGGTGTTTTGTATGCTTCTGCTTGCTTAAAAAAGCAATTTTATCTTGATTTCACCAACATTAGTTAATATACACGACAGAAACATGAATATGACAGTTTAAATACTTGAAAATAGCATTTTGTATTTTTTTGCTAGCTGAAAACAGTTATTTTATCTTGATTTTTCAAACATAAGCCATTACACACGACATATACATGAATATGACAGTTTGTATACTTAAAAACGGTTTTTTGTATGCTTTTGCATGCTTAAAACAGCAATTTAATCTTTATTTCACCAACATTAGCCATTATACACGACAGAAACATGAATATGACAGTTTGTATACTTGAAAACGGTGTTTTCTATGCTTTTGCATGTTTAAAACAGCAATTTTATCTTGATTTCACCAACATTAGCCATTATACACGACAGAAACATGAATATGACAGTTCAAATACTAAAAACAGCATTTTGTATGTTTTTGCAAGCTGAAAACAGCTATTTTATCTTGATTTAGCAAACATAAGCCATTACACACGACATATACATGGATATGACAGATTGTATACTTAAAAACAGTGTTTTGTATGCTTTTGCATGCTTAAAACAGCAATTTTATCTTGATTTTACCAACATTAGCCATTATACTCGACAGAAACATGAATATGACAGTTTAAATACTTGAAAATAGCATTTTGTATTTTTTTGCAAGCTGAAAACAGCTATTTTATCTTGATTTTGCAAACATAAGCCATTACACACGACATATACATGAATATGACAGTTTGTATACTTAAAAACGGTTTTTTGTATGCTTTTGCATGCTTAAAACAGCAATTTTATCTTTATTTCACCAACATTAGCCATTATACACGATAGAAACATGAATATGACAGTTTGTATACCTAAAAACGGTGTTTTGTATGCTTTTGCATGTTTAAAACAGCAATTTTATATTGATTTTACCAACATTAGCCATTATACACGACAGAAATATGAATATGACAGTTTGTATACTTAAAAACGGTTTTTGTATGTTTTTGCATGCTTAAAACAGCAACTTTATCTTGATTTCACCAACATTAGCCATTATACACGACAGAATCATGAATATGCCAGTTTGTATACTTAAAAACGGTGATTTGTATGCTTTTGCATGCTTAAAACAGCAATTTTATCTTGATTTCACCAACATTAGCCATTATACACGACAGAAACATGAATATGACAGTTTAAATACTTGAAAACAGCTATTTGTATATTTTTGCAAGCTGAAAACAGCTATTTTATCTTGATTTTGCAAACATAAGCCATCACACACGACATATACATGAATATAACAGTTTGTATACTTAAAAACGGTGTTTTGTATGCTTTTGCATGCTAAAAACAGCAATTTTATCTTGATTTCACCAACATTAGCCATTATACACGACAGAAATATGAATATGACAGTTTGTATACTTAAAAATGGTGTTTTGTATGCTTTTGCATGCTTAAAACGGCAATGTTATCTTGATTTCACCAACATTAGCCATTATACACGACAGAAACATGATTATGACAGTTTGGATACTTAAAAACGGTGTTTCGTATGCTTTTGCATGCTTAAAATTTTATCTTGATTTCACCAACATTAGCTATTATACACGACAGAAACATGAATATGACAGTTTAAATACTTGAAAACAGCTATTTGTATATTTTTGCAAGCTAAAAACAACTATTTTATCTTGATTTTGCAAACATAAGCCATCACACACGACATATACATGAATATGACAGTTTGTATACTTAAAAACGGTGTTTTGTATGCTTTTGCATGCTTAAAACAGCAATTTTATCTTGATTTCACCAACATTAGCCATTATACACGACAGAAACATGAATATGACAGTTTAAATACTTGAAAACAGCATTTTGTATGTTTTTGCAAGCTGAAAACAGCTATTTTATCTTGATTTTGCAAACATAAGCCATTACACACGACATATACATGAATATGACAGTTTTTATACTTAAAAACGGTGTTTTGTATGCTTTTGCATGCTTAAAACAGCAATTTTATCTTGATTTCACCAACATTAGCCATATACACGACAGAAACATGAATATGACAGTTTGTAACTTAAAAACGGTGTTTTGTATGCTTTTGCATGCTTAAAACAGCAATTTTATCTTGATTTCACCAACATTAGCCATTATACACGACAGAATCATGAATATGACAGTTTGTATACTAAAAAACGGTGTTTTGTATGCTTTTGCATGCTTAAAACAGCAATTTTATCTTGATTTCACCTACATTAGCCATTATACACGACAGAAACATGAATATGACAGTTTAAATACTTGAAAACAGCTATTTGTATTTTTTTTTTTGCAAGCTGAAAACAGCTATTTTATCTTGATTTTGCAAATATAAGCCATCACACACGACATATACATGAATATGACAGTTTGTATACTTAAAAACGGTGTTTTGTATGCTTTTGCATGCTTAAAACAGAAATTTTATCTTGATTTCACTAACATTAGCCATTATACACGACAGAAACATGAATATGACAGTTCAAATACTTAAAAACAGTATTTTGTATGTTTTTTTGCAAGCTGAAAACAGCTATTTTATATTGATTTAGCAAACATAAGCCATTACACACGACATATACATGAATATGACAGATTGTATACTTAAAAACAGTGTTTTGTATGCTTTTGCATGCTTAAAACAGCAATTTTATCTTGATTTTACCAACATTAGCCATTATACTCGACAGAAACATGAATATGACAGTTTAAGTACTTGAAAACAGCATTTTGTATGTTTTTGCAAGCTGAAAACAGCTATTTTATCTTGATTTTGCAAACATAAGCCATTACACACGACATATACATGAATATGACAGTTTGTATACTTAAAAACGGTGTTTTGTATGCTTCTGCTTGCTTAAAAAAGCAATTTTATCTTGATTTCACCAACATTAGTTAACATACACGACAGAAGCATGAATATGACAGTTTAAATACTTGAAAATAGCATTTTGTATTTTTTTGCTAGCTGAAAACAGTTATTTTATCTTGATTTTTCAAACATAAGCCATTACACACGACATATACATAAATATGACAGTTTAAATACTTGAAAACAGCATTTTGTATGTTTTTGCAAGCTGAAAACAGCTATTTTATCTTGATTTTGCAAACATAAGCCATTACACACGACATATACATGAATATGACAGTTTGTATACTTAAAAACGGTTTTTTGTATGCTTTTGCATGCTTAAAACAGCAATTTTATCTTTATTTCACCAACATTAGCCATTATACACGACAGAAACATGAATATGACAGTTTGTATACTTGAAAACGGTGTTTTCTATGCTTTTGCATGTTTAAAACAGCAATTTTATCTTGATTTCACCAACATTAGCCATTATACACGACAGAAACATGAATATGACAGTTCAAATACTTAAAAACAGCATTTTGTATGTTTTTTCAAGCTGAAAACAGCTATTTTATCTTGATTTAGCAAACATAAGCCATTACACACGACATATACATTAATATGACAGATTGTATACTTAAAAACAGTGTTTTGTTTGCTTTTGCATGCTTAAAACAGCAATTTTATCTTGATTTTACCAACATTAGCCATTATACTCGACAGAAACATGAATATGACAGTTTAAGTACTTGAAAACAGCATTTTGTATGTTTTTGCAAGCTGAAAACAGCTATTTTATCTTGATTTTGCAAACATAAGCCATTACACACGACATATACATGAATATGACAGTTTGTATACTTAAAAACGGTGTTTTGTATGCTTCTGCATGCTTAAAACAGCAATTTTATCTTGATTTCACCAACATTATTTAATATACACGACAGAAACATGAATATGACAGTTTAAATACTTGAAAATAGCATTTGTATTTTTTTGCAAGCTGAAAACAGCTATTTTATCTTGATTTTGCAAACATAAGCCATTACACACGACATATACATGAATATGACAGTTTGTATACTTAAAAACGGTTTTTTGTATGCTTTTGCATGCTTAAAACAGCAATTTTATCTTTATTTCACCAACATTAGCCATTATACACGATAGAAACATGAATATGACAGTTTGTATACCTAAAAACGGTGTTTTGTATGCTTTTGCATGTTTAAAACAGCAATTTTATCTTGATTTTACCAACATTAGCCATTATACACGACAGGAATATGAATATGACAGTTTGTATACTTAAAACGGTTTTTGTATGTTTTTGCATGCATAAAACAGCAACTTTATCTTGATTTCACCAACATTAGCCATTATACACGACAGAATCATGAATATGCCAGTTTGTATACTTAAAAACGGTGATTTGTATGCTTTTGCATGCTTAAAACAGCAATTTTATCTTGATTTCACCAACATTAGCCATTATACACGACAGAAACATGAATATGACAGTTTAAATACTTGAAAACAGATATTTGTATATTTTTGCAAGCTGAAAACAGCTATTTTATCTTGATTTTGCAAACATAAGCCATCACACACGACATATACATGAATATGACAGTTTGTATACTTAAAAACGGTGTTTTGTATGCTTTTGCATGTTTAAAACAGCAATTTTATCTTGATTTCACCAACATTAGCCACTATACACGACAGAAACATGAATATGACAGTTTAAATACTTGAAAACAGCTATTTGTATATTTTTGCAAGCTGAAAACAGCTATTTTATCTTGATAATGCAAACATAAGCCATCACACACGACATATACATGAATATGACAGTTTGTATACTTAAAAACGGTGTTTTGTATGCTTTTGCATGCTTAAAACAGTAATTTTATCTTGATTTCACCAACATTAGCCATTATACACGACAAAAACATGAATATGACAGTTTAAGTACTTGAAAACAGCATTTTGTATGTTTTTGCAAGCTGAAAACAGCTATTTTATCTTGATTTTGCAAACATAAGCCATTACACACGACATATACATGAATATGACAGTTTGTATACTTAAAAACGGTGTTTTGTATGCTTCTGCATGCTTAAAACAGCAATTTTATCTTGATTTCACCAACATGAGTTAATATACATACACGACAGAAACATGAATATGACAGTTTAAATACTTGAAAATAGCATTTTGTTTTTTTTTGCAAGCTGAAAACAGTTATTTTATCTTGATTTTTCAAACATAAGCCATTACACACGACATATATATATATATATAAATATGGCAGTTTAAATACTTGAAAACAGCATTTTGTATGTTTTTGCAAGCTGAAAACAGCTATTTTATCTTGATTTTGCAAACATAAGCCATTACACACGACATATACATGAATATGACAGTTTGTATACTTAAAAACGGTTTTTTGTATGCTTTTGCATGCTTAAAACAGCAATTTTATCTTTATTTCACCAACATTAGCCATTATACACGACAGAAACATGAATATGACAGTTTGTATACTTAAAAACGGTGTTTTGTATGCTTTTGCATGTTTAAAACAGCAATTTTATCTTGATTTCACCAACATTAGCCATTATACACGACAGAAATATGAATATGACAGTTTGTATACTTAAAAATGGTGTTTTGTATGCTTTTGCATGCTTAAAACGGCAATGTTATCTTGATTTCACCAACATTAGCCATTATACACGACAGAAACATGAATATGACAGTTTAAATACTTGAAAACAGCATTTTGTATGTTTTTGCAAACTGAAAACATCTATTTTATCTTGATTTTGCAAACATAAGCCATTACACACGACATATACATGAATATGACAGTTTTAATACTTAAAAACGGTGTTTTGTATGCTTTTGCATGCTTAAAACAGCAATTTTATCTTGATTTCACCAACATTAGCCATATACACGACAGAAACATGAATATGACAGTTTGTAACTTAAAAACGGTGTTTTTTATGCTTTTGCATGCTTAAAACAGCAATTTTATCTTGATTTCACCAACATTAGCCATTATACACGACAGAATCATGAATATGACAGTTTGTATACTTAAAAACGGTGTTTTGTATGCTTTTGCATGCTTAAAACAGCAATTTTATCTTGATTTCACCAACATTAGCCATTATACACGACAGAAACATGAATATGACAGTTCAAATTCTTAAAAACAGCATTTTGTATGTTTTTGCAAGCTGAAAACAGCTATTTTATCTTGATTTAGCAAACATAAGCCATTACACACGACATATACATGAATATGACAGATTGTATACTTAAAAACAGTGTTTTGTATGCTTTTGCATGCTTAAAACAGCAATTTTATCTTGATTTTACCAACATTAGCCATTATACTCGACAGAAACATGAATATGACAGTTTAAGTACTTGAAAACAGCATTTTGTATGTTTTTGCAAGCTGAAAACAGCTATTTTATCTTGATTTTGCAAACATAAGCCATTACACACGACATATACATGAATATGACAGTTTGTATACTTAAAAACGGTTTTTTGTATGCTTTTGCATGCTTAAAACAGCAATTTTATCTTTATTTCACCAACATTAGCCATTATACACGACAGAAACATGAATATGACAGTTTGTATACTTAAAAACGGTGTTTTCTATGCTTTTGCATGTTTAAAACAGCAATTTTATCTTGATTTCACCAACATTAGCCATTATACACGACAGAAATATGAATATGACAGTTTGTATACTTAAAAACGGTGTTTTGTATGCTTTTGCATGCTTAAAACAGCAATTTTATCTTGATTTCACCAACATTAGCCATTATACACGACAGAATCATGAATATGACAGTTTGTATACTTAAAAACGGTAATTTGTATGCTTTTGCATGTTTAAAACAGCAATTTTATGTTGATTTCACCAACATTAGCCATTATACACGACAGAAATATGAATATGACAGTTTGTATACTTAAAAATGGTGTTTTGTATGCTTTTGCATGCTTAAAACGGCAATGTTATCTTGATTTCACCAACATTAGCCATTATACACGACAGAAACATGAATATGACAGTTTGGATACTTAAAAACGGTGTTTTGTATGCTTTTGCATGCTTAAAATTTTATCTTGATTTCACCAACATTAGCTATTATACACGACAGAAACATGAATATGACAGTTTAAATACTTGAAAACAGCTATTTGTATATTTTTGCAAGCTAAAAACAACTATTTTATCTTGATTTTGCAAACATAAGCCATCACACACGACATATACATGAATATGACAGTTTGTATACTTAAAAACGGTGTTTTGTATGCTTTTGCATGCTTAAAACAGCAATTTTATCTTGATTTCACCAACATTAGCCATATACACGACAGAAACATGAATATGACAGTTTAAATACTTGAAAATAGCATTTTGTATTTTTTTGCAAGCTGAAAACAGTTATTCTATCTTGATTTTTCAAACATAAGCCATTACACACGACATATACATAAATATGACAGTTTAAATACTTGAAAACAGCATTTTGTATGTTTTTGCAAGCTGAAAACAGCTATTTTATCTTGATTTTGCAAACATAAGCCATTACACACGACATATACATGAATATGACAGTTTGTATACTTAAAAACTGTTTTTTGTATGCTTTTGCATGCTTAAAACAGCAATTTTATCTTGATTTCACCAACATTAGCCATTATACACGACAGAATCATGAATATGACAGTTTGTATACTTAAAAACGGTGTTTTGTATGCTTTTGCATGCTTAAAACAGCAATTTTTTCTTGATTTCACCAACATTAGCCATTATACACGACAGAAACATGAATATGACAGTTCAAATACTTAAAAACAGCATTTTGTATGTTTTTGCAAGCTGAAAACAGCTATTTTATCTTGATTTAGCAAACATAAGCCATTACACACGACATATACATGAATATGACAGATTGTATACTTAAAAACAGTGTTTTGTATGCTTTTGCATGCTTAAAACAGCAATTTTATCTTGATTTTACCAACATTAGCCATTATACTCGACAGAAACATGAATATGACAGTTTAAGTACTTGAAAACAGCATTTTGTATGTTCTTGCAAGCTGAAAACAGCTATTTTATCTTGATTTTGCAAACATAAGCCATTACACACGACATATACATGAATATGACAGTTTGTATACTTAAAAACAGTTTTTTGTATGCTTTTGCATGCTTAAAACAGCAATTTTATCTTTATTTCACCAACATTAGCCATTATACACGACAGAAACATGAATATGACAGTTTGTATACTTAAAAACGGTGTTTTCTATGCTTTTGCATGTTTAAAACAGCAATTTTATCTTGATTTCACCAACATTAGCCATTATACACGACAGAAATATGAATATGACAGTTTGTATACTTAAAAACGGTGTTTTGTATGCTTTTGCATGCTTAAAATTTTATCTTGATTTCACCAACATTAGCTATTATACACGACAGAAACATGAATATGACAGTTTAAATACTTGAAAACAGCTATTTGTATATTTTTGCAAGCTGAAAACAGCTATTTTATCTTGATTTTGCAAACATAAGCCATCACACACGACATATGCATGAATATGACAGTTTGTATACTTAAAAACGGTGTTTTGTATGCTTTTGCATGCTTAAAACAGCAATTTTATCTTGATTTTACCAACATTAGCCATTATACACGACAGAAACATGAATATGACAATTTAAATACTTGAAAACAGCTATTTGTATATTTTTGCAAGCTGAAAACAGCTATTTTATCTTGATAATGCAAACATAAGCCATCACACACGACATATACATGAATATGACAGTTTGTATACTTAAAAACGGTGTTTTGTATGCTTTTGCATGCTTAAAACAGCAATTTTATCTTGATTTCACCAACATTAGCCATTATACACGACAGAAACATGAATATGACAGTTTAAGTACTTGAAAACAGCATTTTGTATGTTTTTGCAAGCTGAAAACAGCTATTTTATCTTGATTTTGCAAACATAAGCCATTACACACGACATATACATGAATATGACAGTTTTTATACTTAAAAACGGTGTTTTGTATGCTTCTGCATGCTTAAAACAGCAATTTTATCTTGATTTCACCAACATTAGC
This sequence comes from Poecilus cupreus, assembly GCA_963942605.1. Taxonomy (NCBI): domain Eukaryota; kingdom Metazoa; phylum Arthropoda; class Insecta; order Coleoptera; family Carabidae; genus Poecilus; species Poecilus cupreus. The sequence goes on from CAWWDY010000411.1 coordinate 11,275, forward strand.
CATTATACACGACAGAAATATGAATATGACAGTTTGTATACTTAAAAATGGTGTTTTGTATGCTTTTGCATGCTTAAAACGGCAATGTTATCTTAATTTCACCAACATTAGCCATTATACACGACAGAAACATGAATATGACAGTTTGGATACTTAAAAACTCTGTTTTGTATGCTTTTGCATGCTTTAAATTTTATCTTGATTTCACCAACATTAGCTATTATACACGACAGAAACATGAATATGACAGTTTAAATACTTGAAAACAGCTATTTGTATATTTTTGCAAGCTAAAAACAACTATTTTATCTTGATTTTGCAAAAATAAGCCATCACACACGACATATACATGAATATGACAGTTTGTATACTTAAAAACGGTGTTTTGTATGCTTTTGCATGCTTAAAACAGCAATTTTATCTTGATTTCACCAACATTAGCCATTATACACGACAGAAACATGAATATGACAGTTTGTATACTTAAAAATGGTGTTTTGTATGCTTTTGCATGCTTAAAATTTTATCTTGATTTCACCAACATTAGCTATTATACACGACAGAAACATGAATATGACAGTTTAAATACTTGAAAACAGCTATTTGTATATTTTTGCAAGCTAAAAACAACTATTTTATCTTGATTTTGCAAACATAAGCCATCACACACGACATATACATGAATATGACAGTTTGTATACTTAAAAACGGTGTTTTGTATGCTTTTGCATGCTTAAACCAGCAATTTTATCTTGATTTCACCAACATTAGCCATTATACACGACAGAAATATGAATATGACAGTTTGTATACTTAAAAATGGTGTTTTGTATGCTTTTGCATGCTTAAAACGGCAATGTTATCTTGATTTCACCAACATTAGCCATTATACACGACAGAAACATGAATATGACAGTTTGGATAATTAAAAACGGTGTTTTGTATGCTTTTGCATGCTTAAAATTTTATCTTGATTTCACCAACATTAGCTATTATACACGACAGAAACATGAATATGACAGTTTAAATACTTGAAAACAGCTATTTGTATATTTTTGCAAGCTAAAAACAACTATTTTATCTTGATTTTGCAAACATAAGCCATCACACACGACATATACATGAATATGACAGTTTGTATACTTAAAAACGGTGTTTTGTATGCTTTTGCATGCTTAAAACAGCAATTTTATCTTGATTTCACCAACATTAGCCATTATACACGACAGAAACATGAATATGACAGTTTAAATACTTGAAAACAGCATTTTGTATGTTTTTGCAAGCTGCAAACAGCTATTTTATCTTGATTTTGCAAACATAAGCCATTACACACGACATATACATGAATATGACAGTTTTTATACTTAAAAACGGTGTTTTGTATGCTTTTGCATGCTTAAAACAGCAATTTTATCTTGATTTCACCAACATTAGCCATATACACGACAGAAACATGAATATGACAGTTTAAATACTTGAAAATAGCATTTTGTATTTTTTTGCAAGCTGAAAACAGTTATTCTATCTTGATTTTTCAAACATAAGCCATTACACACGACATATACATAAATATGACATGTAGTATGTAAACATGGCGGCTAGTGCTAGTCAGCAGTGTCTTTTGTGTAAAAAATCTTTAGAGAAAGATGAACCTTTCATTAAATGTTCAGGAATTTGTGGCTATGTGATCCACCAAAATTGCTTAAATATAAGTAGACGTGATTCTTTGGTTACTAAGCCCAATAGTGTAAAATACTTTTGTGAATCTTGTGAATGCGTATTGTTCGACCACGAAGTCTCACTTTGTCACAATAAATCTCCTGAAAATAACATCAATCAGGTAGATATACTTCTTAAACTATTTAAAAAAATTGACAACATGTCCAACCAAATTAATTGTCTCGCAAATGAAGTCATAAGCTTAAAAACAAATGAAGTAAGTAAAATGAAAAACAAAACGTCAACATCAGCTAAGATGTCAAATAATAATATCGATAAATCAATTCCTGTTCAAATCGACAATCAGCAGAGTGCCAAACTACAAGCAGTCACTAATACCGACACAGATTCGTCGACCCAAGTTAAGCCACCTTACAACAGAGGTCCAACACTACTCAGTAACATACTAATTAGTAACGATCAAGCTGAAACATTACCAACTACAAGTGCCGCGAACTTGTCGGATGCAAATAAAAAATTAATAACTGATACTTCAAACGAAGCTGAATTTCAAGTAGTAAGAAATAAAAGGAGATCGAAAAATAATGTCATTATCGGATCTGGAAACAATGCCGACAAAATTAAAGCGGGTACGAATCTAGCTTGGTTGTACGTAGGAAGGGTTTCAACAGATGTAACTGAGGAAGATGTCAAACAATTTCTTGATAGTAACATATCGAGCAAGAATATAATCGTAGAACAGATAAATAAACCTGAATCTAGAAGATCTTCCTTTAAAATCGGTATTGACATGAATTGTCTGGAATCGGTCAATAATGAAAATTTTTGGCCGAAGGGTATTTTAATTAAACGTTATCGTTTTTTTCGCAAAATTCAAGTCAACAACAAAATAAAATAACTACTTCTGAACATCACATTCTTTTTATGAATGTTCAAAGCATCCGAAACAAATTCCTGAAAATTGATGATTTTGTAGCAAATAATAAAGACTTTGATTTTCTTTGTCTAGCTGAGCATTGGTTAAAACCAAATGAAATGGAATATGCCTATTTAAATAATTTTAATATGAGTTCTTGTTACGCCAGAACCAATTTTATACATGGGGGTGTTTGTATCTATTCCAAATCAAACATTACTTGCTCTGAATTAACTAAAATTAAAAGCCTCTCAGAAGATAAGCATTTTGAAGCATGTGGAGTTAAATATCAAGACCATAATTTAATCATTATAACGCTATATAGATCTAATCTTGGCGATTTAACAATTTTCATTAACAAATTAACCGTATTGTTAAACATGATCAACTCTTCGCATAACACAGTAAATCTGATTATTACTGGCGATTTCAATGTCGACTTTAATAAAACTAACAAGCAGTGTCTTAATATTCTCAATACCTTTTCAAGTTATGGATTATTTAAAACAGTGACACAATCAACAAGAGTTACCCATAGTAGCGAATCATGTATAGATAACGTTTTTACGAATATCAGCACCTCAGATCACAAAGTACAAGTACATTCTACAGGCGTTGCTGATCATTGTGCATTGTTTATCACATATAAAACTAATAAAAATAAATTAAACAAGCCAGATGAACATAATACAAGAATTAATTATACCACTTTTATTCAATCCCTTGAGTCAATTGACTGTGCAGATGTTTATACTCCAAAAGATATCAACGGTCAATTTAATGCGTTTCTTAAATACTTTAATCATTGTATTCAAATAGCTACTAATTCAGTTAAAACAAAAGAAAATAAAACAATTGTAAGTAATTGTGATTTAAACAAAGAAAGAGAATACTTAACTTATTTGAAAAATATTCAGCGCCAGTCTAACACAGACAGTATTTAAAAAGCGATACAAATTCAGTCAAAAATTTATCTGAATAAATTACAAGAAACTCGTAAACAATTGAACAATGATAAATTACTCCAATCATCAAATATGAGTAGAACAGCCTGGAAAATAATAAAACCAAACAATCACAATAGTCGAGAAAATCCATCAAATATCTCTCCTAATGATTTTAATAATTTTTTTGCTAATGTAGCTAATGAAATTCATAATGAAATTTCCGCTACACACAGCACGAATAAGGATAGCAACATCGAACAAAATTCAAAATCCTTCTATTTGCACCCACTCGACAGGGATGAATTATTGACAACTATCAATGCTCTCAGCAATTCGCGAAGTACTGACGCATACAAGATCTCAACTAAACTAATTAAAATTTCTGCTCCTTATATTATAGACCATCTATTGTACCTAATAAATGAAGTTTTTATAAATGGCGTCTTTCCATCTTGTCTGAAGTTATCGAAAATTATTCCAATATATAAGAAAGGAAATCCTGACTGTGTTAAAAATTATCGTCCTATAGCTATTGTGCCATGGTTTTCTAAAATAATAGAGAGCCTAATTAAAAAGAGACTACTACAATTTTTAGAGAAAAATGATATCCTATGTGAAAACCAATACGGTTTCAGACAAGGAAGGTCGACAATTAACGCACTTTTACATATAATGTCCTACGTATATAAAGCCATAGAAGCAAATAAAATATCAGCGTTAATGCTTTGCGATTTAACTAAAGCCTTTGATTGTATATCCCATGAGATACTGATAACTAAATTAGAAAGATATGGAATACGTGGAACTCCTTTAAAAATTATTACATCGTTTCTACAACATCGTGTACAATATGTTAACATTAAAGAAAATAACTCCAGTGAACTACCATCAGAACACGGTGTACCGCAAGGGTCGGTCATTGGGCCACTGCTATTTATTATCTACATCAATGATTTGCCTAAATCAATTATTTGTGAAGAAATAATGCTTTTCGCAGATGATACCACATTTTTTGTAGAAGAAGAAGAATATGCCACATTACAACAAAAATGCAATGGAACTTTAAACCAAGCCAAAACTTGGTTCTCAAACAACCTACTTTTACTAAATGAAGACAAAACACAGACAATACTTTTTAATAAAACTCGCTCAATGAATACAACTGAATCAGTCAAACTATTAGGACTTCAAATTGACCCCACCACATCCTGGTTACCGCAAATAAACTCATTAGAATCGAAAATTTCTAAACTAATTTTTCTGTTCCGTAATCTGAGTAGAGAAGTGTCAGTAAGTGTGTTGTTACGTGCTTATCATGGACTGTTTCAATCTGTATTAAGCTATGGGACAATTCTGTGGTATTCCGACTCAAAGTGTGATAAACTATTTAAGCTACAAAAGTGTGTTGTGCGTGTTATAGACCAAAAAGGCTTTAGAGAACATTGTAGACCAATATTTGTTAAACTACAGATCTTAACTCTTCCTTGCATATACATCAAGCAATGATTAAATTACATAAAAATGAATCCTGACCAATTCCAACAATTTACTTCATCCCACGAGTATCATACAAGAACCAATAAAAACTACGTTATTCCATTGTTTAAGTACGAAAAATTTAGAAAAAGTTTCATGTATAACTGTATTAAATTATATAATAAATTGCCTGATGATATTAGAAACTTACCTGTTCCAAAGTTTAAGATCACTATAAAGGATATATTGTTAAAACAAGCATTCTACTCAGTGAGAGAATTTTTAAATTGTTAGAATTATAATTTTTAAAATGTTAAATGCCTGTCTTACTGTTTTTATATATATGATAATGCTAATTTTAATATGTTTTTATATTTTACTGACTGACTGAAAACTGTGTGTTTATATTTTCTATTTATGTTCAAAATTAATTTTCTCTTATGTGAATCTACTATAATGTAATGACTCGGCATGTACTATGTAATTCAATATTTATTATGCCAAATAAAATTATTATTATTATTATTATTATTATGACAGTTTAAATACTTGAAAACAGCATTTTGTATGTTTTTGCAAGCTGAAAACAGCTATTTTATCTTACAATTTAAATACTTGAAAACAGCATTTTGTATGTTTTTGCAATCTGAAAACAGCTATATTATCTAGATTTTGCAAACATAAGCCATTACATACGACAAATACAGCCATTACACACGACATATACATGAATATGACAGTTTAAATACTTAAAAACGGTGTTCTGTATGCATTTGCATGCTTAATACAGCATTTTTATCTTGCTTTCACCAACATTAGCTATTATACACGACAGAAACATGAATATGACAGTTTAAATACTTGAAAACGGTGTTTTGTATGCTTTTGCATGCTTAAAACAGCATTTTTATCTTGCTTTCACCAACATTAGCTATTATACACGACAGAAACATGAATATGACAATTTAAATACTTGAAAACGGTGTTTTGTATGCTTTTGCATGCTTAAAACAGCATTTTTATATTGCTTTCGCCAACATTAGCTATTATACACGACAGAATCATGAATATGACACTTTAAATACTTACATACATATGACACTTTAAATACAGTGTTTTGTATGCTTTTGCATGCTTAAACCAGTTTTTTTATCTTGCTTCCACCAACATTAGCTATAATACACGACAGAAACATGAATGTGACAGTTCAAATACTTTAAAACAGCATTTTGTATGTTTTTGCAAGCTGAAAAGAGCTATTTTATCTTGATTTTGCAAACATAAGCCATTACACACGTCATATACATGAAAATGACTGTTTAAATACTTGAAAACGGTGTTTTGTATGCTTTTGCATGCTTAAAACAGCATTTTTATCTTGCTTTCACCAACATTAGCTATTATACTCGACAGAAACATGAATATGACAGTTTAAATATTTGAAAACAGCATTTTGTATGTTTTTGAAAGCTGAAAACAGCTATTTTATCTTGATTTTTCAAACATAAGCCATTACACACGACATATACATGAATATGACAGTTTAAATACTTGAAAACGGTGTTTTGTATGCTTTTACATGCTTAAAACAGCATTTTTATATTGCTTTCGCCAACATTAGC
>CAWWDY010000412.1:0-30226 GCA_963942605.1 Poecilus cupreus
AACATGAATTTATCAGTTTGAATAGTTGAAAACAGCGTTTTTTCTATGTTTTTGCAAGTTTAAAACAGCAATTTTAATCGTCATTTCTCATAAATCGCCGTTTCGCACGAAAAGAAACCTGAATTTATCAGTTTGAATAGTTGAAAACAGCGTTTTTTCTATGTTTTTGCAAGTTTAAAACAGCAATTTTTTCGTCATTTTTCATAAATCACCGTTTCGCACGAAAGAAACATGAATTTACAGTTTGAATAGTTGAAAACAGCGTTTTTCTATGTTTTTGCAAGTTTAAAACAGCAATTTTATCGTCATTTCTCATAAATCGCCGTTTCGCACGAAAGAAACATGAATTTACAGTTTGAATAGTTGAAAACAGGCGTTTTCTGTTTTTGCAAGTTTAAAACAGCAATTTTATCGTCATTTCTCATAAATCGCCGTTTCGCACGAAAGAAACATGAATTTATCAGTTTGAATAGTTGAAAACAGCGTTCTTCTATGTTTTTGCAAGTTTAAAACAGCAATTTTATCGTCATTACTCATAAATTGCCGTTTCACACGAAAGAAACATGAATTTGTCAGTTTAAATAGTTCAAAACAGCGTTTTTCTATGTTTTTGCAAGTTTAAAACAGCAATTTTATCGTCATTTCTCATAAATCGCCGTTTCGCACGAAAGAAACATGAATTTATCAGTTTGAATAGTTGAAAACAGCATTTTTCTATGTTTTTGCAAGTTTAAAACAGCAATTTTATCGTCATTTCTCATAAATCGCCGTTTCGCACGAAAGAAACATGAATTTGTCAGTTTGAATAGTTCAAAACAGCGTTTTTCTATGTTTTTGCAAGTTTAAAACAGCAATTTAATCGTCATTTCTCATAAATCGCCGTTTCGCACGAAAGAAACCTGAATTTATCAGTTTGAATAGTTGAAAACAGCGTTTTTCTATGTTTTTGCAAGTTTAAAACAGCAATTTTTTCGTCATTTTTCATAAATCACCGTTTCGCACGAAAGAAACATGAATTTACAGTTTGAATAGTTGAAAACAGCGTTTTTTCTATGTTTTTGCAAGTTTAAAACAGCAATTTTATCGTCATTTCTCATAAATCGCCGTTTCGCACGAAAGAAACATGAATTTACAGTTTGAATAGTTGAAAACAGCGTTTTTCTGTTTTTGCAAGTTTAAAACAGCAATTTTATCGTCATTTCTCATAAATCGCCGTTTCGCACGAAAGAAACATGAATTTATCAGTTTGAATAGTTGAAAACAGCGTTCTTCTATGTTTTTGCAAGTTTAAAAACAGCAATTTTATCGTCATTACTCATAAATTGCCGTTTTGCACGAAAGAAACATGAATTTATCAGTTTGAATAGTTGAAAACAACGTTTTTCTATGTTTTTGCAAGTTTAAAACAGCATTTTTATCGTCATTTCTCATAAATCGCCGTTTCGCACGAAAGAAACATGAATTTATCAGTTTGAATAGTTGAAAACGGCGTTTTTCTGTTTTTGCAAGTTTAAAACAGCAATTTTAATCGTCATTTCTCATAAATCGCCGTTTCGCACGAAAGTAACATGAATTTATCAGTTTGAATAGTTGAAAACAGCGTTTTTCTATGTTTTTGCAAGTTTAAAACAGCAATTTTATCGTCATTTCTCATAAATCGCCGTTTCGCACGAAAGAAACCTGAATTTATCAGTTTGAATAGCTGAAAACAGCGTTTTTCTATGTTTTTGCAAGTATAAAACAGCAATTTTTTCGTGATTTTTCATAAATCACCGTTTCGCACGAAAGAAACATGAATTTACAGTTTGAATAGTTGAAAACAGCGTTTTTTCTGTTTTTGCAAGTTTAAAACAGCAATTTTATCGTCATTTCTCATAAATCGCCGTTTCGCACGAAAGAAACATGAATTTATCAGTTTGAAAAGTTGAAAACAGCGCTCTTCTATGTTTTTGCAAGTTTAAAACAGCAATTTTACCGTCATTTCTCATAAATCGCCGTTTCGCACGAAAGAAACATTAATTTATCAGTTTGAATAGTTGAAAACAGCGTTTTTCTATGTTTTTGCAAGTTTAAAATAGCAATTTTATCGTCATTTCTCAGAAATCGCCGTTTCGCACGAATGAAACCTGAATTTATCAGTTTGAATAGTTAAAAACAGCGTTTTTCTTTGTTTTTGCAAGTTTAAAACAGCAATTTTATCGTCATTTCTCATAAATCGCCGTTTCGCACGAAAGAAACATGAATTTATCAGTTTGAATAGTTGAAAACAACGTTTTTCTATGTTTTTGCAAGTTTAAAACAGCAATTTTATCGTCATTTCTCATAAATCGCCGTTTCGCACGAAAGAAACATGAATTTACAGTTTGAATAGTTGAAAACAGCGTTTTTCTGTTTTTGCAAGTTTAAAACAGCAATTTATCGTCATTTCTCATAAATCGCCGTTTCGCACGGAAGAAACATGAATTTATCAGTTTGAATAGTTGAAAACAGCGTTCTTCTATGTTTTTGCAAGTTTAAAACAGCAATTTTATCGTCATTTCTCATAAATCACCGTTTCGCACGAAAGAAACATGAATTTATCAGTTTGAAAAGTTGAAAACAGCGTTTTTTCTATGTTTTTGCAAGTTTAAAATAGCAATTTTATCGTCATTTCTCAGAAATCGCCGTTTTGCACGAAAGAAACCTGAATTTATCAGTTTGAATAGTTAAAAACAGCGTTTTTCTTTGTTTTTGCAAGTTTAAAACAGCAATTTTATCGTCAATTCTCATAAATCGCCGTTTCGCACGAAAGAAACATGAATTTATCAGTTTGAATAGTTGAAAACAACGTTTTTCTATGTTTTTGCAAGTTTAAAACAGCAATTTTATCGTCATTTCTCATAAATCGCCGTTTCGCACGAAAGAAACATGAATTTACAGTTTGAATAGTTGAAAACAGCGTTTTTTCTGTTTTTGCAAGTTTAAAACAGCAATTTTATCGTCATTTCTCATAAATCGCCGTTTCGCACGAAAGAAACATGAATTTATCAGTTTGAATAGTTGAAAACAGCGTTCTTCTATGTTTTTGCAAGTTTAAAACAGCAATTTTATCGTCATTTCTCATAAATCACCGTTTCGCACGAAAGAAACATGAATTTATCAGTTTGAAAAGTTGAAAACAGCGTTTTTCTATGTTTTTGCAAGTTTAAAATAGCAATTTTATCGTCATTTCTCAGAAATCGCCATTTCGCACGAAAGAAACCTGAATTTATGAGTTTGAATAGTTAAAAACAGCGTTTTTCTATGTTTTTGCAAGTTTAAAACAGCAATTTTATCGTCATTTTTCATAAATCGCCGTTTCGCACGAAAGAAACATGAATTTGTCAGTTTGAATAGTTCAAAACAGCGTTTTTCTATGTTTTTGCAAGTTTAAACAGCAGTTTTATCGTCATTTCTCATAAATCGCCGTTTCGCACAAAAGAAACATGAATTTATCAGTTTGAATAGTTGAAAACAGCGTTTTTTCTATGTTTTTGCAAGTTTAAAACAGCAATTTTATCGTCATTTCTCATAAATCGCCGTTTTGCACGAAAGAAACATTAATTTATCAGTTTGAATAGTTGAAAACAGCGTTTTTCTATGTTTTTGCAAGTTTAAAACAGCAATTTTATCGTCATTTCTCATAAATCGCCGTTTCGCACGAAAGAAACATGAATTTATCAGTTTGAATAGTTGAAAACAGCATTTTTCTATGTTTTTGCAAGTTTAAAACAGCAATTTTATCGTCATTTCTCATAAATCGCCGTTTCGCACGAAAGAAACATGAATTTGTCAGTTTGAATAGTTCAAAACAGCGTTTTTCTATGTTTTTGCAAGTTTAAAACAGCAATTTTATCGTCATTTCTCATAAATCGCCGTTTTGCACGAAAGAAACATGAATTTATCAGTTTGAATAGTTGAAAACAGCGTTTTTCTATGTTTTTGCAAGTTTAAAACAGCAATTTTATCGTCATTTCTCATAAATCGCCGTTTCACACGAAAGAAACATGAATTTGTCAGTTTAAATAGTTCAAAACAGCGTTTTTCTATGTTTTTGCAAGTTTAAATCAGCAATTTTATCGTCGTTTCTTATAAATCGCCGTGTCGCACGAAAGAAACCTGAATTTATCAGTTTGAATAGTTAAAAACAGCGTTTTTCTATGTTTTTGCAAGTTTAAAACAGCAATTTTATCGTCATTTCTCATAAAACGCCGTTTCGCATGAAAGAAACATGAATTTATCAGTTTAAATAGTTAAAAACAGCGTTTTTCTATGTCTTTGCAAGTTTAAAACAGCAATTTTATCGTCATTTCTCATAAATCGCCGTTTCGCACGAAAGAAACATGAATTTGTCAGTTTGAATAGTTCAAAACAGCGTTTTTCTATGTTTTTGCAAGTTTAAAACAGCAATTTTATCGTCATTTCTCATAAATCGCCGTTTCGCACGAAAGAAACATGAATTTGTCAGTTTGAATAGTTAAAAACAGCGTTTTTCTATGTTTTTGCAAGTTTAAAACAGCAATTTTATCGTCATTTCTCATAAATCGCCGTTTCGCACGAAAGAAACATGAATTTATCAGTTTGAATAGTTAAAAACAGCGTTTTTCTATGTTTTTGCAAGTTTAAAATAGCAATTTTATCGTCATTTCTCATAAATCGCCGTTTCGCACGAAAGAAACATGAATTTGTCAGTTTGAATAGTTCAAAACAGCGTTTTTCTATGTTTTTGCAAGTTTAAAACAGCAATTTTATCGTCATTTCTCATAAATCGCCGTTTCGCACGAAAGAAACATGAATTTGTCAGTTTGAATAGTTAAAAACAGCGTTTTTCTATGTTTTTGCAAGTTTAAAACAGCAATTTTATCGTCATTTCTCATAAATCGCCGTTTCGCACGAAAGCAACATGAATTTATCAGTTTGAATAGTTGAAAACAGCGTTTTTCTATGTTTTTGCAAGTTTAAAATAGCAATTTTATCGTCATTTTTCAGAAATCGCCGTTTCGCACGAAAGAAACCTGAATTTATCAGTTTGAATAGTTAAAAACAGCGTTTTTCTATGTTTTTGCATGTTTAAAACAGCAATTTTATTGTCATTTTTCATAAATCGCCGTTTCGCACGAAAGAAACATGAATTTGTCAGTTTGAATAGTTCAAAACAGCGTTTTTCTATGTTTTTGCAAGTTTAAAACAGCAGTTTTATCGTCATTTCTCATAAATCGCTGTTTCGCACGAAAGAAACATAAATTTATCAGTTTGAATAGTTGAAAACAGCGTTTTTCTATGTTTTTGCAAGTTTAAAACAGCAATTTTATCGTCATTTCTCATAAATCGCCGTTTCGCACGAAAGAAACATGAATTTATCAGTTTGAATAGTTGAAAACAGCGATTTTCTATGTTTTTGCAAGTTTAAAACAGCAATTTTATCGTCATTTCTCATAAATCGCCGTTTCGCACGAAAGAAACATTAATTTATCAGTTTGAATAGTTAAAAACAGCGTTTTTCTATGTTTTTGCAAGTTTAAAACAGCAATTTTATCGTCATTTCTCAGAAATCGCCGTTTCGCACGAAAGAAACCTGAATTTATCAGTTTGAATAGTTAAAAACAGCGTTTTTCTTTGTTTTTGCAAGTTTAAAACAGCAATTTTATCGTCATTTCTCATAAATCGCCGTTTCGCACGAAAGAAACATGAATTTATCAGTTTGAATAGTTGAAAACAACGTTTTTCTATGTTTTTGCAAGTTTAAAACAGCAATTTTATCGTCATTTCTCATAAATCGCCGTTTCGCACGAAAGAAACTTGAATTTACAGTTTGAATAGTTGAAAACAGCGTTTTTCTGTTTTTGCAAGTTTAAAACAGCAATTTTATCGTCATTTCTCATAAATCGCCATTTCGCACGAAAGAAACATGAATTTATCAGTTTGAATAGTTGAAAACAGCGTTCTTCTATGTTTTTGCAAGTTTAAAACAGCAATTTTATCGTCATTTCTCATAAATCACCGTTTCGCACGAAAGAAACATGAATTTATCAGTTTGAAAAGTTGAAAACAGCGTTTTTCTATGTTTTTGCAAGTTTAAAATAGCAATTTTATCGTCATTTCTCAGAAATCGCCGTTTCGCACGAAAGAAACCTGAATTTATGAGTTTGAATAGTTAAAAACAGCGTTTTTCTATGTTTTTGCAAGTTTAAAACAGCAATTTTATCGTCATTTTTCATAAATCGCCGTTTCGCACGAAAGAAACATGAATTTGTCAGTTTGAATAGTTCAAAACAGCGTTTTTCTATGTTTTTGCAAGTTTAAACAGCAGTTTTATCGTCATTTCTCATAAATCGCCGTTTCGCACGAAAGAAACATGAATTTATCAGTTTGAATAGTTGAAAACAGCGTTTTTCTATGTTTTTGCAAGTTTAAAACAGCAATTTTATCGTCATTTCTCATAAATCGCCGTTTCGCACGAAAGAAACATGAATTTATCAGTTTGAATAGTTGAAAACAGCGTTTTTCTATGTTTTTGCAAGTTTAAAACAGCAATTTTATCGTCATTTCTCATAAATCGCCGTTTCGCACCAAAGAAACATGAATTTATCAGTTTGAATAGTTGAAAACAGCATTTTTCTATGTTTTTGCAAGTTTAAAACAGCAATTTTATCGTCATTTCTCATAAATCGCCGTTTTGCACGAAAGAAACATGAATTTGTCAGTTTGAATAGTTCAAAACAGCGTTTTTCTATGTTTTTGCAAGTTTAAAACAGCAATTTTATCGTCATTTCTCATAAATCGCCGTTTTGCACGAAAGAAACATGAATTTATCAGTTTGAATAGTTGAAAACAGCGTTTTTCTATGTTTTTGCAAGTTTAAAACAGCAATTTTATCGTCATTTCTCATAAATCGCCGTTTCACACGAAAGAAACATGAATTTGTCAGTTTAAATAGTTCAAAACAGCGTTTTTCTATGTTTTTGCAAGTTTAAATCAGCAATTTTATCGTCATTTCTCATAAATCGCCGTTTCGCACGAAAGAAACCTGAATTTATCAGTTTGAATAGTTAAAAACAGCGTTTTTCTATGTTTTTGCAAGTTTAAAACAGCAATTTTATCGTCATTTCTCATAAAACGCCGTTTCGCATGAAAGAAACATGAATTTATCAGTTTAAATAGTTAAAAACAGCGTTTTTCTATGTCTTTGCAAGTTTAAAACAGCATAACAGTAGTAGTAAACTTTAGGAAGAGTGGTTATGTTTAAAGTCTTGCTTAAAAAACTTGTTTTTTTGGTGGTAAAAACTTTTCGAAAAATATCGAGAAATATCTCAAAAGTAATTTTTAATATCTGTGCATCTTTCGTAAGTTATTTTAGTGATTGGTGATTTGCTTTAAGTGTACTTTGAATGATATTAAATGTTTTATTTGAGAAAATATCAATCTCGTTTAAGTAAAAACTAATTAAACAGGTACCAACGACTTAAGTACTTACTGCGCTCAGCGCGCCCGGTCAACTAGTTGAGTACCTTGTGTGCGGCAACCCAGTAACCTTCTGTGTGGTGAGTGCAAAGTGACTATTACACTACATTTTTAACTATGGTGGACAGTTCAGAAGATGATGAAAAATTTTGTTCTAAATGTAAACAAGAATTTAATGGTGAGAAGGCTATAGGATGTGAAGGACCGTGCAGGCATTGGTATCATCTTAAATGCCAAAAAATAAAAGAAAAGGATTATGCAGCAATAAATTCGTATAAAGGTTTCAAATGGTTTTGTGAAAGTTGCCGTGGAATCGAAAATTTTTCTCCAATTGCTGCAGACATTAAAAAAATTATAGATGAAGCTGTTAGTAAATATGCAGAGGAATTGAAATCGTTACGTGAAGTGGTAGAGAACTTGAATTCCGAAAAATCACCAAAAAATGTCATGCAGAAAATGTCGTATGTGGATGTGGTAAACAAAAATAATCCCGTAGTAGTTATAAAACCAAAAGAGGATCAAAAAAGTGAGCAAACTAGAAAAGACGTACAAAAAAGCATCAAACCATCTGAATTCTCAGTTGGAGTCAAGTCAGTTCAAAATGTCAAGAATGGGGGTATTATTGTTAAGTGTCAGAAACAAAATGATGTTAAAATATTAGAAAATGAGGTTTCAAAAAAACTTGGAGCAAAATATGAAGTCAGCGTAGCTAATTTACGGAACCCTCTTATAAAAATTGTTGGATTAACTGAAAATTTTACACCTGATGAAATAATTACAAATTTAAAGAAGCAAAATGATACAGTTACAGAGGAATCGAAAATTGTTATAAAACATAAATGGGAAAGAAAGAACAGATTTAACGTTATAGCGGAATTGGACGTAGATACATTTGCTAGAGTCATGGAAGATGGAATATTAAATATTGGATGGAAAAGCTGCAATGTATATGAAGAATTTAATATTATTCGGTGCTTCAAATGTTTAGGCTATGGCCATAAATATAATGAATGTAAAAACCAGATATCATGCAGTAAGTGTGGTGATAACCATAAATTCACTGATTGTAAATCATCAATCGAACAGTGTGTTAACTGTGTTAAAGTTAATAAAAATCTGAAATTAAATCTCCCAACAGATCACAGTGCTATGGATAGAACCTGTCAAGTTTTACTGAAATTGATTGAAAGACAAAAAAGTAAAGTAAAATATGCGTAGCAATTACAGCAAAGCGGGGGATCATCTAAAATATTTTCACTAAATTCACAAAGTTATTTAGCGAATAAAACAGAAATTCAATTATTTATAGAAAACGAAAAACCGCTTATTATTTGCCTAACAGAAGCTAGAACAACTGCAGACATAGAAGACGCTGAATTACTAGTACCGAACTATAAAATAATTCGATGTGATTCTACATCAAGACATACAGGCGGGGTGATAATATTTGCAAGACTTGATTTGCATTTCAAAATTCAATATAAAATACATGAACACAATTGTTGGTGGTTATTAGCGATTAAATTTCAGTTTAATAATACTCGTTACATGCTTGCTTCAGTGTATCATTCACCTAATAGTAGTGTTGCGGCTTTCATACATTTCATAGAAAACTGGTTCGTTGACAATGAAACATCTGATGAGACAATTTTAATTACTGGAGATTTCAATATAAACTGGTTAGATAGTGTCAATTACTACGCAAATAAAATTAAAAATATGATTGAATCAAGTGGATATAAACAGTTAATTAATAAACCAACTCGTGTTACAAATACATCTAAAACTTTAATTGATTATGTCATTTCTAATGATTTTAGTATACAATGTGGAGTTCAAGATACACCGAAAATTACTGATCACAGCATAATTTCAATTTGCTTAAAACAGTTAGATTTGTTCAACAAAAATGAGTATACAATTATAAATAAATTAGATCGTACTAGTTTAGTTGAAAATCTCATAGCATGTGACTGGAAATATAATTTAGTAAATGTTAATGATTATTTTACAAACATGTATAATAATATTTTCAATTGTATAAATCAATGTACACTAAAAATATCTAAACTCAACAAAAATAATAAAATATGGTTCAACAGTAGAATTAAAACTGCGATTAACAATAGAGACCTAGCTTATAAGAAATTTTTGTTAACAAATGAGACAAATGATTGGAAAGTTTACAAAACTAAAAGAAATTATGTTAGTAAAGTTATAAAAGAAGAAAAACAATTGTATTACAGTAATAATATTGATAAATGTAAAAACAATCCAAGACTTATGTGGAAAACATTAAAAAAATTTACTTCACTTAATACTGATGAAAAAATTAAAACTGTTTGTTATGAAAATGTTAATTACACAAATACTTATGATATTGTCGATGTATTCAACAGATATTTTGTAAATAGTATTATAGATGTTACGAATTCTATTCCGATTGGCTCTAATTATAATTTATATAACTCTTTGAAAAATGCTAAAGACTCAACCCTGCAAACATTTAATAGTATTTCAATAATCGAATTAAAAGATATAATTTTTTCTCAACAAAATAAATGTAGTGCTGATGGTTTGAATATGAAATTTTTTAAAGAGTACTTTCATGTAATAGGCTATCCACTTCTTGAGTACATAAATAAATCATTGTCCTCGGGTATCGTCCCTGATAAACTTAAACTATCACTGATAAATCCAATACCTAAAATTAAAGGCACACATAATATTGAAGAATTTAGACCTATTAATATGCTACCTACTTGTGAAAAATTACTAGAGATAGTTGTATATAAGCAATTAATTCAATATTTAAATGATAATAATATTATTGTACAGACACAATCAGGATTTCGTAAAAATCATTCTTGCGAATCAGCACTACATTGTGTATTAAATGATTGGAAATTAATTCTCGACAATGACAAAATTGTTTGTGCTGTATTTCTCGACCTTAAAAGAGCTTTTGAAACATTAGACAGGCAAATTTTATTAGAGAAATTGAATGTATATGGAATTACAAGTACAGCGTTACAGTGGTTTGCAAGCTACTTAACAAGAAGATCTCAATCTGTAAAAATCAATAATGTTACCTCTGATCCAATTTCTGTTAATATGGGAGTGCCGCAAGGAAGTGTATTGGGCCCCTTGTTGTTTATTTTATATATAAATGATCTGCCCAATATTTTGACTAAATGTAAAATACACCTGTTTGCGGATGATACCCTTCTTTATCTCGAAGGTGATGATAAGAACACTCTGATAAATTTATTCAATGGAGATTTAGACCGTGTAATAATGTGGATGAATAATAACAAATTAAAGCTAAATACATCGAAAACTAAAGTTATGTTCTTAGCATCGTCTTCTCAGCGATTAAGTGATGATAATAGTAATAGTAAAATAAAAATTAATTCCACGGAATTAGAAATTGTTTTAGAGATTAAATATCTAGGTATCATTATTGATAATCGACTTATATTTGATAAGCATGTACAATATCTATGTAAAAAAATTGCAAAGAAAATTAGTTACTTGTCTCGTGTATCACAAAATTTGTCTGTTTGGAGTACTATTACAATTTATAATACGATTATATTGCCACATTTTACCTATTGCTCAACTATATTATTCATGTGTAACAATAATGAAATTGACAAATTACAAAAATTACAGAATCGCGCTATGCGCGTTATATTAAAATGTGGTAAATATACCAGTATTAGAAATATGCTGGATATTCTTGGTTGGTTTGAAATTAAAAGGTTTGTAGAATTTAATGTTTTAACTTTTATATATAAAATTATTACTAATAGACTTCCTTGCTATTTGTCAAGTAATATAAAATTTGTTGGTGATTCACACAATTATACTACGAGGCAAATTAATAATCTCTTTATTCAAAGAGTTAAAAAGACAAAAACAAGTTTGTCAATTTTTAATAAAGGATTACAGATGTATAATAATTTACCAGCTGAAATCATTTGTTCGAAAACCGTAAGAGAGTTTAAGACTAAATTAAAATTATACATGTAGTATACTACGGATTTATTTTGTATTTCTTACGTATTACGTATAATGTATTGTTTTATAGTGAATTATTTGTATTATCCTTAATTGTTTATTGTCTTATATTATATATTTTTTGTATTTTGTTAGCATTTGCTATTAAATAAATCAATTTCAATTTCAATTTTATCGTCATTTCTCATAAATCGCCGTTGCGCACGAAAGAAACATGAATTTGTCAGTTTGAATAGTTCAAAACAGCGTTTTTCTATGTTTTTGCAAGTTTAAAACAGCAATTTTATCGTCATTTCTCATAAATCGCCGTTTCGCACGAAAGAAACATTAATTTATCAGTTTGAATAGTTAAAAACAGCGTTTTTCTATGTTTTTGCAAGTTTAAAACAGCAATTTTATCGTCATTTCTCAGAAATCGCCGTTTCGCACGAAAGAAACCTGAATTTATCAGTTTGAATAGTTAAAAACAGCGTTTTTCTTTGTTTTTGCAAGTTTAAAACAGCAATTTTATCGTCATTTCTCATAAATCGCCGTTTCGCACGAAAGAAACATGAATTTACAGTTTGAATAGTTGAAAACCGCGTTTTTCTGTTTTTGCAAGTTTAAAACAGCAATTTTATCGTCATTTCTCATAAATCGCCGTTTCGCACGAAAGAAACATTTATTTGTCAGTTTGAATAGTTCAAAACAGCGTTTTTCTATGTTTTTGCAAGTTTAAAACAGCAATTTTATCGTCATTTCTCATAAATCGCCGTTTTGCACGAAAGAAACATGAATTTATCAGTTTGAATAGTTGAAAACAGCGTTTTTCTATGTTTTTGCAAGTTTAAAACAGCAATTTTATCGTCATTTCTCATAAATCGCCGTTTCACACGAAAGAAACATGAATTTGTCAGTTTAAATAGTTCAAAACAGCGTTTTTCTATGTTTTTGCAAGTTTAAATCAGCAATTTTATCGTCATTTCTCATAAATCGCCGTTTCGCACGAAAGAAACCTGAATTTATCAGTTTAAATTGTTAAAAACAGCGTTTTTCTATGTTTTTGCAAGTTTAAAACAGCAATTTTATCGTCATTTCTCATAAAACGCCGTTTCGCATGAAAGAAACATGAATTTATCAGTTTAAATAGTTAAAAACAGCGTTTTTCTATGTCTTTGCAAGTTTAAAACAGCAATTTTATCGTCATTTCTCATAAATCGCCGTTTCGCACGAAAGAAACATGAATTTGTCAGTTTGAATAGTTCAAAACAGCGTTTTTATATGTTTTTGCAAGTTTAAAACAGCAATTCTATCGTCATTTCTCATAAATCGCCGTTTCGCACGAAAGAAACATGAATTTGTCAGTTTGAATAGTTAAAAACAGCGTTTTTCTATGTTTTTGCAAGTTTAAAACAGCAATTTTATCGTCATTTCTCATAAATCGCCGTTTCGCACGAAAGAAACATGAATTTATCAGTTTGAATAGTTGAAAACAGCGTTTTTCTATGTTTTTGCAAGTTTAAAATAGCAATTTTATCGTCATTTCTCAGAAATCGCCGTTTCGCACGAAAGAAACCTGAATTTATCAGTTTGAATAGTTAAAAACAGCGTTTTTCTATGTTTTTGCAAGTTTAAAACAGCAATTTTATCGTCATTTTTCATAAATCGCCGTTTCGCACGAAAGAAACATGAATTTGTCAGTTTGAATAGTTCAAAACAGCGTTTTTCTATGTTTTTGCAAGTTTAAAACAGCAGTTTTATCGTCATTTCTTATAAATCGCCGTTTCGCACGAAAGAAACATGAATTTATCAGTTTAAATAGTTCAAAACAGCGTTTTTCTATGTTTTTGCAAGTTTAAATCAGCAATTTTATCGTCATTTCTCATAAATCGCCGTTTCGCACGAAAGAAACCTGAATTTATCAGTTTGAATAGTTAAAAACAGCGTTTTTCTATGTTTTTGCAAGTTTAAAACAGCAATTTTATCGTCATTTCTCATAAAACGCCGTTTCGCATGAAAGAAACATGAATTTATCAGTTTAAATTATTAAAAACAGCGTTTTTCTATGTCTTTGCAAGTTTAAAACAGCAATTTTATCGTCATTTCTCATAAATCGCCGTTTCGCACGAAAGAAACATGAATTTGTCAGTTTGAATAGTTCAAAACAGCGTTTTTCTATGTTTTTGCAAGTTTAAAACAGCAATTTTATCGTCATTTCTCATAAATCGCCGTTTCGCACGAAAGAAACATGAATTTGTCAGTTTGAATAGTTAAAAACAGCGTTTTTCTATGTTTTTGCAAGTTTAAAACAGCAATTTTATCGTCATTTCTCATAAATCGCCGTTTTGCACGAAAGAAACATGAATTTATCAGTTTGAATAGTTGAAAAAAGCGTTTTTCTATGTTTTTGCAAGTTTAAAATAGCAATTTTATCGTCATTTCTCAGAAATCGCCGTTTCGCACGAAAGAAACCTGAATTTATCAGTTTGAATAGTTAAAAACAGCGTTTTTCTATGTTTTTGCAAGTTTAAAACAGCAATTTTATCGTCATTTTTCATAAATCGCCGTTTCGCACGAAAGAAACATGAATTTGTCAGTTTGAATAGTTCAAAACAGCGTTTTTCTATGTTTTTGCAAGTTTAAAACAGCAGTTTTATCGTCATTTCTCATAAATCGCCGTTTCGCACGAAAGAAACATAAATTTATCAGTTTGAATAGTTGAAAACAGCGTTTTTCTATGTTTTTGCAAGTTTAAAACAGCAATTTTATCGTCATTTCTCAAAAATCGCCGTTTCGCACAAAAGAAACATGAATTTATCAGTTTGAATAGTTGAAAACAGCGTTTTTCTATGTTTTTGCAAGTTTAAATCAGCAATTTTATCGTCATTTCTCATAAATCGCCGTTTCGCACGAAAGAAACCTGAATTTATCAGTTTGAATAGTTAAAAACAGCGTTTTTCTATGTTTTTGCAAGTTTAAAACAGCAATTTTATCGTCATTTCTCATAAAACGCCGTTTCGCATGAAAGAAACATGAATTTATCAGTTTAAATAGTTAAAAACAGCGTTTTTCTATGTCTTTGCAAGTTTAAAACAGCAATTTTATCGTCATTTCTCATAAATCGCCGTTTCGCACGAAAGAAACATGAATTTGTCAGTTTGAATAGTTCAAAACAGCGTTTTTCTATGTTTTTGCAAGTTTAAAACAGCAATTTTATCGTCATTTCTCATAAATCAACGTTTCGCACGAAAGAAACATGAATTTGTCAGTTTGAATAGTTAAAAACAGCGTTTTTCTATGTTTTTGCAAGTTTAAAACAGCAATTTTATCGTCATTTCTCATAAATCGCCGTTTCGCAAGAAAGAAACATGAATTTATCAGTTTGAATAGTTGAAAACAGCGTTTTTCTATGTTTTTGCAAGTTTAAAATAGCAATTTTATCGTCATTTCTCAGAAATCGCCGTTTCGCACGAAAGAAACCTGAATTTATCAGTTTGAATAGTTAAAAACAGCGTTTTTCTATGTTTTTGCAAGTTTAAAACAGCAATTTTATCGTCATTTTTCATAAATCGCCGTTTCGCACGAAAGAAACATGAATTTGTCAGTTTGAATAGTTCAAAACAGCGTTTTTCTATGTTTTTGCAAGTTTAAAACATCAGTTTTATCGTCATTTCTCATAAATCGCCGTTTCGCACGAAAGAAACATGAATTTATCAGTTTGAATAGATGAAAACGGCGTTTTTCTATGTTTTTGCAAGTTTAAAACAGCAATTTTATCGTCATTTCTCATAAATCGCCGTTTCGCATGAAAGAAACATGAATTTATCAGTTTGAATAGTTGAAAACAGCGTTTTTCTATGTTTTTGCAAGTTTAAAACAGCAATTTTATCGTCATTTCTCATAAATCGCCGTTTCGCACGAAAGAAACATGAATTTATCAGTTTGAATAGTTGAAAACAGCATTTTTCTATGTTTTTGCAAGTTTAAAACAGCAAATTTATCGTCATTTCTCATAAATCGCCGTTTCGCACGAAAGAAACATGAATTTGTCAGTTTGAATAGTTCAAAACAGCGTTTTTCTATGTTTTTGCAAGTTTAAAACAGCAATTTTATCGTCATTTCTCATAAATCGCCATTTCGCACGAAAGAAACATGAATTTATCAGTTTGAATAGTTCAAAACAGCGTTTTTCTATGTTTTTGCAAGTTTAAAACAGCAATTTTATCGTCATTTCTCATAAATCGCCATTTCGCACGAAAGAAACATGAATTTATCAGTTTGAATAGTTAAAAACAGCGTTTTTCTATGTGTTTGCAAGTTTAAAACAGCAATTTTATCGTCATTTCTCATAAATCGCGTTTCGCACGAAAGAAACATGAATTTATCAGTTTGAATAGTTGAAAACAGCATTTTTCTATGTTTTTGCAAGTTTAAAACAGCAATTTTATCGTCATTTCTCATAAATCGCCGTTTCGCACGTAAGAAACATGAATTTGTCAGTTTGAATAGTTCAAAACAGCGTTTTTCTATGTTTTTGCAAGTTTAAAACAGCAATTTTATCGTCATTTCTCATAAATCGCCGTTTTGTACGAAAGAAACATAAATTTATCAGTTTGAATAGTTGAAAACAGCGTTTTTCTATGTTTTTGCAAGTTTAAAACAGCAATTTTATCGTCATTTCTCATAAATCGCCGTTTCACACGAAAGAAACATGAATTTGTCAGTTTAAACAGTTCAAAACAGCGTTTTTCTATGTTTTTGCAAGTTTAAATCAGCAATTTTATCGTCATTTCTCATAAATCGCCGTTTCGCACGAAAGAAACCTGAATTTATCAGTTTGAATAGTAAAAAACAGCGTTTTTCTATGTTTTCGCAAGTTTAAAACAGCAATTTTATCGTCATTTCTCATAAAACGCCGTTTCGCATGTAAGAAACATGAATTTATCAGTTTAAATAGTTAAAAACAGCGTTTTTCTATGTCTTTGCAAGTTTAAAACAGCAATTTTATTGTCATTTCTCATAAATCGCCGTTTCGCACGAAAGAAACATGAATTTGTCAGTTTGAATAGTTCAAAACAGCGTTTTTCTATGTTTTTGCAAGTTTAAAACAGCAATTTTATCGTCATTTCTCATAAATCGCCGTTTCGCACGAAAGAAACATGAATTTGTCAGTTTGAATAGTTAAAAACAGCGTTTTTCTATGTTTTTGCAAGTTTAAAACAGCAATTTTATCGTCATTTCTCAGAAATCGCCGTTTCGCACGAAAGAAACCTGAATTTATCAGTTTGAATAGTTAAAAACAGCGTTTTTCTATGTTTTTGCAAGTTTAAAACAGCAATTTTATCGTCATTTTTCATAAATCGCCGTTTCGCACGAAAGAAACATGAATTTGTCAGTTTGAATAGTTCAAAACAGCGTTTTTCTATGTTTTTGCAAGTTTAAAACATCAGTTTTATCGTCATTTCTCATAAATCGCCGTTTCGCACGAAAGAAACATGAATTTATCAGTTTGAATAGATGAAAACGGCGTTTTTCTATGTTTTTGCAAGTTTAAAACAGCAATTTTATCGTCATTTCTCATAAATCGCCGTTTCGCACGAAAGAAACATGAATTTATCAGTTTGAATAGTTGAAAACAGCGTTTTTCTATGTCTTTGCAAGTTTAAAACAGCAATTTTATTGTCATTTCTCATAAATCGCCGTTTCGCACGAAAGAAACATGAATTTGTCAGTTTGAATAGTTCAAAACAGCGTTTTTCTATGTTTTTGCAAGTTTAAAACAGCAATTTTATCGTCATTTCTCATAAATCGCCGTTTCGCACGAAAGAAACATGAATTTGTCAGTTTGAATAGTTAAAAACAGCGTTTTTCTATGTTTTTGCAAGTTTAAAACAGCAATTTTATCGTCATTTCTCAGAAATCGCCGTTTCGCACGAAAGAAACCTGAATTTATCAGTTTGAATAGTTAAAAACAGCGTTTTTCTATGTTTTTGCAAGTTTAAAACAGCAATTTTATCGTCATTTTTCATAAATCGCCGTTTCGCACGAAAGAAACATGAATTTGTCAGTTTGAATAGTTCAAAACAGCGTTTTTCTATGTTTTTGCAAGTTTAAAACATCAGTTTTATCGTCATTTCTCATAAATCGCCGTTTCGCACGAAAGAAACATGAATTTATCAGTTTGAATAGATGAAAACGGCGTTTTTCTATGTTTTTGCAAGTTTAAAACAGCAATTTTATCGTCATTTCTCATAAATCGCCGTTTCGCACGAAAGAAACATAAATTTATCAGTTTGAATAGTTGAAAACAGCGTTTTTCTATGTTTTTGCAAGTTTAAAACAGCAATTTTATCGTCATTTCTCATAAATCGCCGTTTCGCACGAAAGAAACATGAATTTATCAGTTTGAATAGTTGAAAACAGCATTTTTCTATGTTTTTGCAAGTTTAAAACAGCAATTTTATCGTCATTTCTCATAAATCGCCGTTTCGCATGAAAGAAACATGAATTTGTCAGTTTGAATAGTTCAAAACAGCGTTTTTCTATGTTTTTGCAAGTTTAAAACAGCAATTTTATCGTCATTTCTCATAAATCGCCATTTCGCACGAAAGAAACATGAATTTATCAGTTTGAATAGTTCAAAACAGCGTTTTTCTATGTTTTTGCAAGTTTAAAACAGCAATTTTATCGTCATTTCTCATAAATCGCCATTTCGCACGAAAGAAACATGAATTTATCAGTTTGAATAGTTAAAAACAGCGTTTTTCTATGTTTTTGCAAGTTTAAAACAGCAATTTTATCGTCATTTCTCATAAATCGCCGTTTCGCACGAAAGAAACATGAATTTATCAGTTTGAATAGTTGAAAACAGCATTTTTCTATGTTTTTGCAAGTTTAAAACAGCAATTTTATCGTCATTTCTCATAAATCGCCGTTTCGCACGAAAGAAACATGAATTTGTCAGTTTGAATAGTTCAAAACAGCGTTTTTCTATGTTTTTGCAAGTTTAAAACAGCAATTTTATCGTCATTTCTCATAAATCGCCGTTTTGCACGAAAGAAACATGAATTTATCAGTTTGAATAGTTGAAAACAGCGTTTTTCTATATTTTTGCAAGTTTAAAACAGCAATTTTATCGTCATTTCTCATAAATCGCCGTTTCACACGAAAGAAACATGAATTTGTCAGTTTAAACAGTTCAAAACAGCGTTTTTCTATGTTTTTGCAAGTTTAAATCAGCAATTTTATCGTCATTTCTCATAAATCGCCGTTTCGCACGAAAGAAACCTGAATTTATCAGTTTGACAAGTAAAAAACAGCGTTTTTCTATGTTTTTGCAAGTTTAAAACAGCAATTTTATCGTCATTTCTCATAAAACGCCGTTTCGCATGAAAGAAACATGAATTTATCAGTTTAAATAGTTAAAAACAGCGTTTTTCTATGTCTTTGCAAGTTTAAAACAGCAATTTTATTGTCATTTCTCATAAATCGCCGTTTCGCACGAAAGAAACATGAATTTGTCAGTTTGAATAGTTCAAAACAGCGTTTTTCTATGTTTTTGCAAGTTTAAAACAGCAATTTTATCGTCATTTTTCATAAATCGCCGTTTCGCACGAAAGAAACATGAATTTGTCAGTTTGAATAGTTAAAAACAGCGTTTTTCTATGTTTTTGCAAGTTTAAAACAGCAATTTTATCGTTATTTCTCATAAATCGCCGTTTCGCACGAAAGAAACATGAATTTATCAGTTTGAATAGTTGAAAACAGCGTTTTTCTATGTTTTTGCAAGTTTAAAATAGCAAGTTTATCGTCATTTCTCAGAAATCGCCGTTTCGCACGAAAGAAACCTGAATTTATCAGTTTGAATAGTTAAAAACAGCGTTTTTCTATGTTTTTGCAAGTTTAAAACAGCAATTTTATCGTCATTTTTCATAAATCGCCGTTTCGCACGAAAGAAACATGAATTTGTCAGTTTGAATAGTTCAAAACAGCGTTTTTCTATGTTTTTGCAAGTTTAAAACAGCAGTTTTATCGTCATTTCTCATAAATCGCCGCTTCGCACGAAGGAAACATAAATTTATCAGTTTGAATAGTTGAAAACAGCGTTTTTCTATGTTTTTGCAAGTTTAAAACAGCAATTTTATCGTCATTTCTCATAAATCGCCGTTTCGCACGAAAGAAACATGAATTTATCAGTTTGAATAGTTGAAAACAGCGTTTTTCTATGTTTTTGCAAGTTTAAATCAGCAATTTTATCGTCATTTCTCATAAATCGCCGTTTCGCACGAAAGAAACCTGAATTTGTCAGTTTGAATAGTTCAAAACAGCGTTTTTCTTTGTTTTTGCAAGTTTAAAACAGCAATTTTATCGTCATTTCTCATAAACCGCCGTTTTGCACGAAAGAAACATGAATTTATCAGTTTGAATAGTTGAAAACAGCGTTTTTCTATGTTTTTGCAAGTTTAAATCAGCAATTTTATTGTCATTTCTCATAAATCGCCGTTTCGCACGAAAGAAACCTGAATTTATCAGTTTGAATAGTTGAAAACAGCGTTTTTCTATGTTTTTGCAAGTTTAAAACAGCAATTTTATCATCATTTCTCATAAATCGCCGTTTCACACGAAAGAAACATGAATTTGTCAGTTTAAATAGTTCAAAACAGCGTTTTTCTATGTTTTTGCAAGTTTAAATCAGCAATTTTATCGTCATTTCTCATAAATCGCCGTTTCGCACGAAAGAAACCTGAATTTATCAGTTTGAATAGTTAAAAACAGCGTTTTTCTATGTTTTTGCAAGTTTAAAACAGCAATTTTATCGTCATTTCTCATAAAACGCCGTTTCGCATGAAAGAAACATGAATTTATCAGTTTAAATAGTTAAAAACAGCGTTTTTCTATGTCTTTGCAAGTTTAAAACAGCAATTTTATCGTCATTTCTCATAAATCGCCGTTTCGCACGAAAGAAACATGAATTTGTCAGTTTGAATAGTTCAAAACAGCGTTTTTCTATGTTTTTGCAAGTTTAAAACAGCAATTTTATCGTCATTTCTCATAAATCGCCGTTTCGCACGAAAGAAACATGAATTTGTCAGTTTGAATAGTTAAAAACAGCGTTTTTCTATGTTTTTGCAAGTTTAAAACAGCAATTTTATCGTCATTTCTCATAAATCGCCGTTTCGCACGAAAGAAACATGAATTTATCAGTTTGAATAGTTGAAAACAGCGTTTTTCTATGTTTTTGCAAGTTTAAAATAGCAATTTTATCGTCATTTCTCAGAAATCGCCGTTTCGCACGAAAGAAACCTGAATTTATCAGTTTGAATAGTTAAAAACAGCGTTTTTCTATGTTTTTGCAAGTTTAAAACAGCAATTTTATCGTCATTTTTCATAAATCGCCGTTTCGCACGAAAGAAACATGAATTTGTCAGTTTGAATAGTTCAAAACAGCGTTTTTCTATGTTTTTGCAAGTTTAAAACAGCAGTTTTATCGTCATTTCTCATAAATCGCCGTTTCGCACGAAAGAAACATAAATTTATCAGTTTGAATAGTTGAAAACAGCGTTTTTCTATGTTTTTTCAAGTTTAAAACAGCAATTTTATCGTCATTTCTCATAAATCGCCGTTTCGCACGAAAGAAACATGAATTTATCAGTTTGAATAGTTGAAAACAGCGTTTTTCTATGTTTTTGCAAGTTTAAATCAGCAATTTTATCGTCATTTCTCATAAATCGCCGTTTCGCACGAAAGAAACCTGAATTTATCAGTTTGAATAGTTAAAAACAGCGTTTTTCTATGTTTTTGCAAGTTTAAAACAGCAATTTTATCGTCATTTCTCATAAATCGCCGTTTCGCACGAAAGAAACATGAATTTATCAGTTTGAATAGTTGAAAACAGCATTTTTCTATGTTTTTGCAAGTTTAAAACAGCAATTTTATCGTCATTTCTCATAAATCGCCGTTTCGCACGAAAGAAACATGAATTTGTCAGTTTGAATAGTTCAAAACAGCGTTTTTCTATGTTTTTGCAAGTTTAAAACAGCAATTTTATCGTCATTTCTCATAAATCGCCGTTTTGCACGAAAGAAACATGAATTTATCAGTTTGAATAGTTGAAAACAGCGTTTTTCTATGTTTTTGCAAGTTTAAAACAGCAATTTTATCGTCATTTCTCATAAATAGCCGTTTCACACGAAAGAAACATGAATTTGTCAGTTTAAATAGTTCAAAACAGCGTTTTTCTATGTTTTTGCAAGTTTAAAACAGCAATTTTATCGTCATTTCTCATAAATCGCCGTTTCGCACGAAAGAAACATGAATTTGTCAGTTTGAATAGTTAAAAACAGCGTTTTTCTATGTTTTTGCAAGTTTAAAACAGCAATTTTATCGTCATTTCTCATAAATCGCCGTTTCGCACGAAAGAAACATGAATTTATTAGTTTGAATAGTTGAAAACAGCGTTTTTATATGTTTTTGCAAGTTTAAAACAGCAATTTTATCGTCATTTCTCAGAAATCGCCGTTTCGCACGAAAGAAACATAAATTTATCAGTTTGAATAGTTGAAAACAGCGTTTTTCTATGTCTTTGCAAGTTTAAAACAGCAATTTTATCGTCAATTTTCATAAATCGCCGTGTCGCACGAAAGAAACATGAATTTGTCAGTTTGAATAGTTCAAAACAGCGTTTTTCTATGTTTTTGCAAGTTTAAAACAGCAATTTTATCGTCATTTCTCATAAATCGCCGTTTCGCACAAAAGAAACATGAATTTGTCAGTTTGAATAGTTAAAAACAGCGTTTTTCTATGTTTTTGCAAGTTTAAAACAGCAATTTTATCGTCATTTCTCATAAATCGCCGTTTCGCACGAAAGAAACATGAATTTATCAGTTTGAATAGTTGAAAACAGAGTTTTTCTATGTTTTTGCAAGTTTAAAATAGCAATTTTATCGTCATTTCTCAGAAATCGCCGTTTCGCACGAAAGAAACCTGAATTTATCAGTTTGAATAGTTAGAAACAGCGTTTTTCTATGTTTTTGCAAGTTTAAAACAGCAATTTTATCGTCATTTTTCATAAATCGCCGTTTCGCACGAAAGAAACATGAATTTGTCAGTTTGAATAGTTTAAAACAGCGTTTTTCTATGTTTTTGCAAGTTTAAAACAGCAATTTTATCGTCATTTCTCATAAATCGCCATTTCGCACGAAAGAAACATGAATTTATCAGTTTGAATAGTTAAAAACAGCGTTTTTCTATGTTTTTGCAAGTTTAAAACAGCAATTTTATCGTCATTTCTCATAAATCGCCGTTTCACACGAAGAAACATGAATTTGTCAGTTTGAATATTTCAAAACAGCGTTTTTCTATGTTTTTGCATGTTAAAACAGCAATTTTATCGCCATTTCTCATAAATCGCCGTTTCGCACGAAAGAAACATGAATTTATCAGTTTGAATAGTTGAAAACAGCGTTTTTCTATGTTTTTGCAAGTTTAAAATAGCAATTTTATCGTCATTTCTCATAAATCGCCGTTTCGCACGAAAGAAACATGAATTTATCAGTTTGAATAGTTGAAAACAGCGTTTTTCTATGTTTTTGCAAGTTTAAAATAGCAAGTTTATCGTCATTTCTCAGAAATCGCCGTTTCGCACGAAAGAAACCTGAATTTATCAGTTTGAATAGTTAAAAACAGCGTTTTTCTATGTTTTTGCAAGTTTAAAACAGCAATTTTATCGTCATTTTTCATAAATCGCCGTTTCGCACGAAAGAAACATGAATTTGTCAGTTTGAATAGTTCAAAACAGCGTTTTTCTATGTTTTTGCAAGTTTAAAACAGCAATTTTATCGTTATTTCTCATAAATCGCCGTTTCGCACGAAAGAAACATGAATTTGTCAGTTTGAATAGTTAAAAACAGCGTTTTTCTATGTCTTTGCAAGTTTAAAACAGCAATTTTATCGTCATTTTTCATAAATCGCCGTTTCGCACGAAAGAAACATGAATTTGTCAGTTTGAATAGTTCAAAACAGCGTTTTTCTATGTTTTTGCAAGTTTAAAACAGCAATTTTATCGTCATTTTTCATAAATCGCCGTTTCGCACGAAAGAAACATGAATTTGTCAGTTTGAATAGTTAAAAACAGCGTTTTTCTATGTTTTTGCAAGTTTAAAACAGCAATTTTATCATCATTTCTCATAAATCGCCGTTTCACACGAAAGAAACATGAATTTATCAGTTTGAATAGTTGAAAACAGCGTTTTTCTATGTTTTTGCAAGTTTAAATCAGCAATTTTATCGTCATTTCTCATAAATCGCCGTTTCGCACGAAAGAAACCTGAATTTATCAGTTTGAATAGTTGAAAACAGCGTTTTTCTATGTTTTTGCAAGTTTAAAACAGCAATTTTATCATCATTTCTCATAAATCGCCGTTTCACACGAAAGAAACATGAATTTGTCAGTTTAAATAGTTCAAAACAGCGTTTTTCTATGTTTTTGCAAGTTTAAATCAGCAATTTTATCGTCATTTCTCATAAATCGCCGTTTCGCACGAAAGAAACCTGAATTTATCAGTTTGAATAGTTAAAAACAGCGTTTTTCTATGTTTTTGCAAGTTTAAAACAGCAATTTTATCGTCATTTCTCATAAAACGCCGTTTCGCATGAAAGAAACATGAATTTATCAGTTTAAATAGTTAAAAACAGCGTTTTTCTATGTCTTTGCAAGTTTAAAACAGCAATTTTATCGTCATTTCTCATAAATCGCCGTTTCGCACGAAAGAAACATGAATTTGTCAGTTTGAATAGTTCAAAACAGCGTTTTTCTATGTTTTTGCAAGTTTAAAACAGCAATTTTATCGTCATTTCTCATAAATCGCCGTTTCGCACGAAAGAAACATGAATTTGTCAGTTTGAATAGTTAAAAACAGCGTTTTTCTATGTTTTTGCAAGTTTAAAACAGCAATTTTATCGTCATTTCTCATAAATCGCCGTTTCGCACGAAAGAAACATGAATTTATCAGTTTGAATAGTTGAAAACAGCGTTTTTCTATGTTTTTGCAAGTTTAAAATAGCAATTTTATCGTCATTTCTCAGAAATCGCCGTTTCGCACGAAAGAAACCTGAATTTATCAGTTTGAATAGTTAAAAACAGCGTTTTTCTATGTTTTTGCAAGTTTAAAACAGCAATTTTATCGTCATTTTTCATAAATCGCCGTTTCGCACGAAAGAAACATGAATTTGTCAGTTTGAATAGTTCAAAACAGCGTTTTTCTATGTTTTTGCAAGTTTAAAACAGCAGTTTTATCGTCATTTCTCATAAATCGCCGTTTCGCACGAAAGAAACATAAATTTATCAGTTTGAATAGTTGAAAACAGCGTTTTTCTATGTTTTTTCAAGTTTAAAACAGCAATTTTATCGTCATTTCTCATAAATCGCCGTTTCGCACGAAAGAAACATGAATTTATCAGTTTGAATAGTTGAAAACAGCGTTTTTCTATGTTTTTGCAAGTTTAAATCAGCAATTTTATCGTCATTTCTCATAAATCGCCGTTTCGCACGAAAGAAACCTGAATTTATCAGTTTGAATAGTTAAAAACAGCGTTTTTCTATGTTTTTGCAAGTTTAAAACAGCAATTTTATCGTCATTTCTCATAAATCGCCGTTTCGCACGAAAGAAACATGAATTTATCAGTTTGAATAGTTGAAAACAGCATTTTTCTATGTTTTTGCAAGTTTAAAACAGCAATTTTATCGTCATTTCTCATAAATCGCCGTTTCGCACGAAAGAAACATGAATTTGTCAGTTTGAATAGTTCAAAACAGCGTTTTTCTATGTTTTTGCAAGTTTAAAACAGCAATTTTATCGTCATTTCTCATAAATCGCCGTTTTGCACGAAAGAAACATGAATTTATCAGTTTGAATAGTTGAAAACAGCGTTTTTCTATGTTTTTGCAAGTTTAAAACAGCAATTTTATCGTCATTTCTCATAAATAGCCGTTTCACACGAAAGAAACATGAATTTGTCAGTTTAAATAGTTCAAAACAGCGTTTTTCTATGTTTTTGCAAGTTTAAAACAGCAATTTTATCGTCATTTCTCATAAATCGCCGTTTCGCACGAAAGAAACATGAATTTGTCAGTTTGAATAGTTAAAAACAGCGTTTTTCTATGTTTTTGCAAGTTTAAAACAGCAATTTTATCGTCATTTCTCATAAATCGCCGTTTCGCACGAAAGAAACATGAATTTATTAGTTTGAATAGTTGAAAACAGCGTTTTTATATGTTTTTGCAAGTTTAAAACAGCAATTTTATCGTCATTTCTCAGAAATCGCCGTTTCGCACGAAAGAAACATAAATTTATCAGTTTGAATAGTTGAAAACAGCGTTTTTCTATGTCTTTGCAAGTTTAAAACAGCAATTTTATCGTCAATTTTCATAAATCGCCGTGTCGCACGAAAGAAACATGAATTTGTCAGTTTGAATAGTTCAAAACAGCGTTTTTCTATGTTTTTGCAAGTTTAAAACAGCAATTTTATCGTCATTTCTCATAAATCGCCGTTTCGCACAAAAGAAACATGAATTTGTCAGTTTGAATAGTTAAAAACAGCGTTTTTCTATGTTTTTGCAAGTTTAAAACAGCAATTTTATCGTCATTTCTCATAAATCGCCGTTTCGCACGAAAGAAACATGAATTTATCAGTTTGAATAGTTGAAAACAGAGTTTTTCTATGTTTTTGCAAGTTTAAAATAGCAATTTTATCGTCATTTCTCAGAAATCGCCGTTTCGCACGAAAGAAACCTGAATTTATCAGTTTGAATAGTTAGAAACAGCGTTTTTCTATGTTTTTGCAAGTTTAAAACAGCAATTTTATCGTCATTTTTCATAAATCGCCGTTTCGCACGAAAGAAACATGAATTTGTCAGTTTGAATAGTTTAAAACAGCGTTTTTCTATGTTTTTGCAAGTTTAAAACAGCAATTTTATCGTCATTTCTCATAAATCGCCATTTCGCACGAAAGAAACATGAATTTATCAGTTTGAATAGTTAAAAACAGCGTTTTTCTATGTTTTTGCAAGTTTTAAAACAGCAATTTTATCGTCATTTCTCATAAATCGCCGTTTCACACGAAGAAACATGAATTTGTCAGTTTGAATATTTCAAAACAGCGTTTTTCTATGTTTTTGCATGTTAAAACAGCAATTTTATCGCCATTTCTCATAAATCGCCGTTTCGCACGAAAGAAACATGAATTTATCAGTTTGAATAGTTGAAAACAGCGTTTTTCTATGTTTTTGCAAGTTTAAAACAGCAATTTTATCGTCATTTCTCATAAATCGCCGTTTCGCACGAAAGAAACATGAATTTGTCAGTTTGAATAGTTCAAAACAGCGTTTTTCAATGTTTTTGCAAGTTTAAAACAGCAGTTTTATCGTCATTTCTCATATATCGCCGTTTCGCACGAAAGAAACATAAATTTATCAGTTTGAATAGTTGAAAACAGCGTTTTTCTATGTTTTTGCAAGTTTAAAACAGCAATTTTATCGTCATTTCTCATAAATAGCCGTTTCACACGAAAGAAACATGAATTTGTCAGTTTAAATAGTTCAAAACAGCGTTTTTCTATGTTTTTGCAAGTTTAAATCAACAATTTTATCGTCAATTCTCATAAATCGCCGTTTCGCACGAAAGAAACCTGAATTTATCAGTTTGAATAGTTAAAAACAGCGTTTTTCTATGTTTTTGCAAGTTTAAAACAGCAATATTATCGTCATTTCTCATAAAACGCCGTTTCGCATGAAAGAAACATGAATTTATCAGTTTAAATTGTTAAAAACAGCGTTTTTCTATGTCTTTGCAAGTTTAAAACAGCAATTTTATCGTCATTTCTCATAAATCGCCGTTTCGCACGAAAGAAACATGAATTTGTCAGTTTGAATAGTTCAAAACAGCGTTTTTCTATGTTTTTTGCAAGTTTAAAACAGCAGTTTTATCGTCATTTCTCATAAATCGCCGTTTCGCACGAAAGAAACATGAATTTATCAGTTTGAATAGTTGAAAACAGCATTTTTCTATGTTTTTGCAAGTTTAAAACAGCAATTTATCGTCATTTCTCATAAATCGCCGTGTCGCACGAAAGAAACATGAATTTGTCAGTTTGAATAGTTTAAAACAGCGTTTTTCTATGTTTTTGCAAGTTTAAAACAGCAATTTTATCGTCATTTCTCATAAATCGCCATTTCGCACGAAAGAAACATGAATTTATCAGTTTGAATAGTTAAAAACAGCGTTTTTCTATGTTTTTGCAAGTTTAAAACAGCAATTTTATCGTCATTTCTCATAAATCGCCGTTTCACACGAAGAAACATGAATTTGTAAGTTTGAATATTTCAAAACAGCGTTTTTCTATGTTTTTGCATGTTAAAACAGCAATTTTATCGCCATTTCTCATAAATCGCCGTTTCGCACGAAAGAAACCTGAATTTATCAGTTTGAATAGTTAAAAACAGCGTTTTTCTATGTTTTTGCAAGTTTAAAACAGCAATTTTATCGTCATTTCTCATAAATCGCCGTTTCACACGAAAAAAACATGAATTTGTCAGTTTGAATAGTTCAAAACAGCGTTTTTCTATGTTTTTGCAAGTTTAAAACAGCAATTTTATCGTCATTTCTCATAAATCGCCGTTTCGCATGAAAGAAACATGAATTTGTCAGTTTGAATAGTTCAAAACAGCGTTTTTCTATGTTTTTGCAAGTTTAAAACAGCAATTTTATAGTCATTACTCATAAATCGCCGTTTTGCACGAAAGAAACATGAATTTATCAGTTTGAATAGTTGAAAACAACGTTTTTCTATGTTATTGCAAGTTTAAAACAGCAATTTTATCGTCATTTCTCATAAATCGCCGTTTCGCACGAAAGAAACATGAATTTGTCAGTTTGAATAGTTCAAAACAGCGTTTTTCAATGTTTTTGCAAGTTTAAAACAGCAGTTTTATCGTCATTTCTCATATATCGCCGTTTCGCACGAAAGAAACATAAATTTATCAGTTTGAATAGTTGAAAACAACGTTTTTCTATGTTTTTGCAAGTTTAAAACAGCAATTTTATCGTCATTTCTCATAAATCGCCGTTTCGCACGAAAGAAACATGAATTTATCAGTTTGAATAGTTGAAAACAGCGTTTTTCTATGTTTTTGCAAGTTTAAATCAGCAATTTTATCGTCATTTTTCATAAATCGCCGTTTCGCACGAAAGAAACCTGAATTTATCAGTTTGAATAGTTAAAAACAGCGTTTTTCTATGTTTTTGCAAGTTTAAAACAGCAATTTTATCGTCATTTCTCATAAAACGCCGTTTCGCTTGAAAGAAACATGAATTTATCAGTTTAAATAGTTAAAAACAGCGTTTTTCTATGTCTTTGCAAATTTAAAACAGCAATTTTATCGTCATTTCTCATAAATCGCCGTTTCGCACGAAAGAAACATGAATTTGTCAGTTTGAATAGTTCAAAACAGCGTTTTTCTATGTTTTTGCAAGTTTAAAACAGCAATTTTATCGTCATTTCTCATAAATCGCCGTTTCGCACGAAAGAAACATGAATTTGTCAGTTTGAATAATTAAAAACAGCGTTTTTCTATGTTTTTGCAAGTTTAAAACAACAATTTTATCGTCATTTCTCATAAATCGCCGTTTCGCACGAAAGAAACATGAATTTATCAGTTTGAATAGTTGAAAACAGCGTTTTTCTATGTTTTTGCAAGTTTAAAATAGCAATTTTATCGCCATTTCTCAGAAATCGCCGTTTCGCACGAAAGAAACCTGAATTTATCAGTTTGAATAGTTAAAAACAGCGTTTTTCTATGTTTTTGCAAGTTTAAAACAGCAATTTTATCGTCATTTTTCATAAATCGCCGTTTCGCACGAAAGAAACATGAATTTGTCAGTTTGAATAGTTCAAAACAGCGTTGTTCTATGTTTTTGCAAGTTTAAAACAGCAGTTTTATCGTCATTTCTCATAAATCGCCGTTTCGCACGAAAGAAACATGAATTTATCAGTTTGAATAGATGAAAACAGCGTTTTTCTATGTTTTTGCAAGTTTAAAACAGCAATTTTATCGTCATTTCTCATAAATCGCCATTTCGCACGAAAGAAACATGAATTTATCAGTTTGAATAGTTGAAAACAGCGTTTTTCTATGTTTTTGCAAGTTTAAAACAGCAATTTTATCGTCATTTCTCATAAATCGCCGTTTCGCACGAAAGAAACATGAATTTATCAGTTTGAATAGTTGAAAACAGCATTTTTCTATGTTTTTGCAAGTTTAAAACAGCAATTTTATCGTCATTCCTCATAAATCGCCGTTTCGCACGAAAGAAACATGAATTTGTCAGTTTGAATAGTTCAAAACAGCGTTTTTCTATGTTTTTGCAAGTTTAAAACAGCAATTTTATCGTCATTTCTCATAAATCGCCATTTCGCACGAAAGAAACATGAATTTATCAGTTTGAATAGTTAAAAACAGCGTTTTTCT
Source organism: Poecilus cupreus (assembly GCA_963942605.1). Taxonomy (NCBI): domain Eukaryota; kingdom Metazoa; phylum Arthropoda; class Insecta; order Coleoptera; family Carabidae; genus Poecilus; species Poecilus cupreus. The sequence continues at coordinate 30,005 of CAWWDY010000412.1, forward strand.
ATGATTTTGCAAGTTTAAAACAGCAATTTTATCGTCATTTCTCATAAATCGCCGTTTCACACGAAAGAAACATGAATTTGTCAGTTTGAATATTTCAAAACAGCGTTTTTCTATGTTTTTGCATGTTTAAAACAGCAATTTTATCGCCATTTCTCATAAATCGCCGTTTCGCACGAAAGAAACCTGAATTTATCAGTTTGAATAGTTAAAAACAGCGTTTTT
>CAWWDY010000413.1:0-30300 GCA_963942605.1 Poecilus cupreus
TATGTACTTGAAAACGCTGTTTTGTATGCTTTTGCATGCTTAAAACAGCATTTTTGTCTTGCTTTCACCAACATTAGCTATTATACACGACAGAAACATGAATATGACAGTTTAAATACTTGAAAACGGTGTTTTGTATTCTTTTGCATGCTTAAAGCAGCATTTTTATCTTGCTTTCACCAACATTAGCTATTATACACGACAGAAACATGAATATGACAGTTTAAATACTTGAAAACGGTGTTTTGTATGCTTTTGCATGCTAAAACAGCATTTTTATCTTGCTTTCACCAATATTAGCTATTATACACGACAGAAACATGAATATGACAGTTTAAATACTTGAAAACAGCATTTTGTATGTTTTTGCAATCTGAAAACAGCTATTTTATCTTGACTTTGCAAACATAAGCCATTACACACGACATTTACATGAATATGACAGTTTAAATACTTGAAAACCGTGTTTTGTATGCTTTTGAATGCTTAAAACAGCATTTTTATCTTGCTTTCACCAACATAAGCTATTATACACGACAGAAAACATGAATATGACAGTTTAAATACTTGAAAACGGTGTTTTGTATGCTTTTGCATGCTTAAAACAGCATTTTTATCTTGCTTTCACCAACATTAGCTATTATACATGACAGAAATATGAATATGACAGTTTATGTACTTGAAAACGCTGTTTTGTATGCTTTTGCATGCTTAAAACAGCATTTTTGTCTTGCTTTCACCAACATTAGCTATTATACACGACAGAAACATGAATATGACAGTTTAAATACTTGAAAACAGCATTTTGTATGTTTTTGCAAGCTGAAAACAGCTATTTAATCTTGATTTTGCAAACATAAGCCATTACACACGACATATACATAAATATGACAGTTTAAATACTTGAAAACGGTGTTTTTGTATGCTTTTGCATGCTTAAAACAGCATTTTTGTCTTGCTTTCACCAACATTAGCTATTATACACGACAGAAACATGAATATGACAGTTTAAATACTTGAAAACGGTGTTTTGTATGCTTTTGCATTCTTAAAACAGCATTTTTATCTTGATTTTCCAAACATAAGCCATTACACACGACATATACATTAATATGACAGTTTAAATACTTGAAAACGGTGTTTTGTATGCTTTTGCATGCTTAAAACAGCATTTTGTCTTGCTTTCACCAACATTAGCTATTATACACGACAGAAACATGAATATGACAGTTTAAATATTTAAAAACAGCATTTTTGTATGTTTTTCCAAGCTGAAAACAGCTATTTTATCTTGATTATTCAAACATAAGCCATTACACACGACATTTACATGAATATGACAGTTTAAATACTTGAAAACCGTGTTTTGTATGCTTTTGAATGCTTAAAACAGCATTTTTATTTTGCTTTCACCAACATTAGCTATTATACACGACAGAAACATGAATATGACAGTTTAAATACTTGAAAACGGTGTTTTGTATGCTTTTGCATGCTTAAAACAGCATTTTTATCTTGCTTTCACCAACATTAGCTATTATACATGACAGAAATATGAATATGACAGTTTATGTACTTGAAAACGCTGTTTTGTATGCTTTTGCATGCTTAAAACAGCATTTTTGTCTTGCTTTCACCAACATTAGCTATTATACACGACAGAAACATGAATATGACAGTTTAAATACTTGAAAACGGTTGTTTTGTATTCTTTTGCATGCTTAAAGCAGCATTTTTATCTTGCTTTCACCAACATTAGCTATTATACACGACAGAAACATGAATATGACAGTTTAAATACTTGAAAACGGTGTTTTGTATGCTTTTGCATGCTCAAAACAGCATTTTTATCTTGCTTTCACTAACATTAGCTATTATACATGACACAAATATGAATATGACAGTTAATGTACTTGAAAACGCTGTTTTGTATGATTTTGCATGCTTAAAACAGCATTTTTGTCTTGCTTTTACCAACATTAGCTATTATACACGACAGAAACATGATATGACAGTTTAAATACTTGAAAACGGGTTTTTGTATGCTTTTACATGCTTAAAACAGCATTTTTATCTTGCTTTCACCAACACTAGCTATTACACACGACAGAAACATGAATATGACAGTTTAAATACTTGAAAACAGCATTTTGTATGTTTTTGCAATCTGAAAACAGTTTGAAAACCGTGTTTTGTATGCTTTTGAATGCTTAAAACAGCATTTTATCTTGCTTTCACCAACATTAGCTATTATACACGACAGAAACATGAATATGACAGTTTAAATACTTGAAAACGGTGTTTTGTATGCTTTTGCATGCTTAAACAGCATTTTTATCTTGCTTTCACCAACATTAGCTATTATACATGAAAGAAATATGAATATGACAGTTTATGTACTTGAAAACGCTGTTTTGTATGCTTTTGCATGCTTAAAACAGCATTTTTGTCTTGCTTTCACCAACATTAGCTATTATACACGACAGAAACATGAATATGACAGTTTAAATACTTGAAAACGGAGTTTTGTATGCTTTTGCATGTTTAAAACAGCATTTTTATCTTGCTTTCACCAACATTAGCTATTATACACGACAGAAACATGAATATGACAGTTTAAATACTTGAAAACGGTGTTTTGTATGCTTTTGCATGCTCAAAATAGCATTTTTATCTTGCTTTCACTAACATTAGCTATTATACATGACACAAATATGAATATGACAGTTTATGTACTTGAAAACGTTGTTTTGTATGAATTTGCATGCTTAAAACAGCATTTTTGTCTTGCTTTCACCAACATTAGCTATTATACACGACAGAAACATGAATATGACAGTTTAAATACTTGAAAACGGTGTTTTGTATGCTTTTGCATGCTTAAAACAGCATTTTTTTCTTGCTTTCACCAACATTAGCTAATACACACGACAGAAACATGAATATGACAGTTTTAAATACTTGAAAACAGCATTTTGTATGTTTTTGCAAGCTAAAACAGCTATTTTATCTTGATTTTGCAAACATAAGCCATTACACACGACATATACATGAATATGACAGTTTAAATACTTGAAAACGGTGTTTTGTATGCTTTTGTATGCTTAAACAGCATTTTTATCTTGCTTTCACCAACATTAGCTATTATACACGACAGAAACATGAATATGACAGTTTAAATACTTGAAAACGGTGTTTTGTATGCTTTTGCATGCTTAAAACAGCATTTTTATCTTGATTTTCCAAACATAAGCCATTACACACGACATATACATTATATGACAGTTTAAATACTTGAAAACGGTTTGTTTTGTATTCTTTTGCATGCTTAAAGCAGCATTTTTATCTTGCTTTCACCAACATTAGCTATTATACACGACAGAAACATGAATATGACAGTTTAAAAACTTGAAAACGGTGTTTTGTATGCTTTTGCATGCTTAAAACAGCATTTTTATCTTGCTTTCACCAATATTAGCTATTATACACGACAGAAACATGAATATGACAGTTTAAATACTTGAAAACAGCATTTTGTATGTTTTTGCAATCTGAAAACAGCTATTTTATCTTGACTTTGCAAACATAAGCCATTACACACGACATTTACATGAATATGACAGTTTAAATACTTGAAAACCGTGTTTTGTATGCTTTTGAATGCTTAAAACAGCATTTTTATCTTGCTTTCACCAACATAAGCTATTATACACGACAGAAACATGAATATGACAGTTTAAATACTTGAAAACGGTGTTTTGTATGCTTTTGCATGCTTAAAACAGCATTTTTATCTTGCTTTCACCAACATTAGCTATTATACATGACAGAAATATGAATATGACAGTTTATGTACTTGAAAACGCTGTTTTGTATGCTTTTGCATGCTTAAAACAGCATTTTTGTCTTGCTTTCACCAACATTAGCTATTATACACGACAGAAACATGAATATGACAGTTTAAATACTTGAAAACAGCATTTTGTATGTTTTTGCAAGCTGAAAACAGCTATTTAATCTTGATTTTGCAAACATAAGCCATTACACACGATATATACATAAATATGACAGTTTAAATACTTGAAAACGGTGTTTTGTATGCTTTTGCATGCTTAAAACAGCATTTTTGTCTTGCTTTCACCAACATTAGCTATTATACACGACAGAAACATGAATATGACAGTTTAAATACTTGAAAACGGTGTTTTGTATGCTTTTGCATTCTTAAAACAGCATTTTTATCTTGATTTTCCAAACATAAGCCATTACACACGACATATACATTAATATGACAGTTTAAATACTTGAAAACGGTGTTTTGTATGCTTTTGCATGCTTAAAACAGCATTTTTGTCTTGCTTTCACCAACATTAGCTATTATACACGACAGAAACATGAATATGACAGTTTAAATATTTAAAAACAGCATTTTGTATGTTTTTCCAAGCTGAAAACAGCTATTTTATCTTGATTTTTCAAACATAAGCCATTACACACGACATTTACATGAATATGACAGTTTAAATACTTGAAAACCGTGTTTTGTATGCTTTTGAATGCTTAAAACAGCATTTTTATTTTGCTTTCACCAACATTAGCTATTATACACGACAGAAACATGAATATGACAGTTTAAATACTTGAAAACGGTGTTTTGTATGCTTTTGCATGCTTAAAACAGCATTTTTATCTTGCTTTCACCAACATTAGCTATTATACATGACAGAAATATGAATATGACAGTTTATGTACTTGAAAACGCTGTTTTGTATGCTTTTGCATGCTTAAAACAGCATTTTTGTCTTGCTTTCACCAACATTAGCTATTATACACGACAGAAACATGAATATGACAGTTTAAATACTTGAAAACGGTGTTTTGTATTCTTTTGCATGCTTAAAGCAGCATTTTTATCTTGCTTTCACCAACATTAGCTATTATACACGACAGAAACATGAATATGACAGTTTAAATACTTGAAAACGGTGTTTTGTATGCTTTTGCATGCTCAAAACAGCATTTTTATCTTGCTTTCACTAACATTAGCTATTATACATGACACAAATATGAATATGACAGTTTATGTACTTGAAAACGCTGTTTTGTATGATTTTGCATGCTTAAAACAGCATTTTTGTCTTGCTTTCACCAACATTAGCTATTACACGACAGAAACATGAATATGACAGTTTAAATACTTGAAAACGGTGTTTTGTATGCTTTTACATGCTTAAAACAGCATTTTTATCTTGCTTTCACCAACACTAGCTATTACACACGACAGAAACATGAATATGACAGTTTAAATACTTGAAAACAGCATTTTGTATGTTTTTGCAATCTGAAAACAGTTTGAAAACCGTGTTTTGTATGCTTTTGAATGCTTAAAACAGCATTTTTATCTTGCTTTCACCAACATTAGCTATTATACACGACAGAAACATGAATATGACAGTTTAAATACTTGAAAACGGTGTTTTGTATGCTTTTGCATGCTTAAAACAGCATTTTTATCTTGCTTTCACCAACATTAGCTATTATACATGATAGAAATATGAATATGACAGTATATGTACTTGAAAACGCTGTTTTGTATGCTTTTGCATGCTTAAAACAGCATTTTTGTCTTGCTTTCACCAACATTAGCTATTATACACGACAGAAACATGAATATGACAGTTTAAATACTTGAAAACGGTGTTTTGTATTCTTTTGCATGCTTAAAGCAGCATTTTTATCTTGCTTTCACCAACATTAGCTATTATACACGACAGAAACATGAATATGACAGTTTAAATACTTGAAAACGGTGTTTTGTATGCTTTTGCATGCTCAAAACAGCATTTTTATCTTGCTTTCACTAACATTAGCTATTATACATGACACAAATATGAATATGACAGTTTATGTACTTGAAAACGCTGTTTTGTATGATTTTGCATGCTTAAAACAGCATTTTTGTCTTGCTTTCACCAACATTAGCTATTATACACGACAGAAACATGAATATGACAGTTTAAATACTTGAAAACGGTGTTTTGTATGCTTTTACATGCTTAAAACAGCATTTTTATCTTGCTTTCACCAACACTAGCTATTACACACGACAGAAACATGAATATGACAGTTTAAATACTTGAAAACAGCATTTTGTATGTTTTTGCAATCTGAAAACAGTTTGAAAACCGTGTTTTGTATGCTTTTGAATGCTTAAAACAGCATTTTTATCTTGCTTTCACCAACATTAGCTATTATACACGACAGAAACATGAATATGACAGTTTAAATACTTGAAAACGGTGTTTTGTATGCTTTTGCATGCTTAAAACAGCATTTTTATCTTGCTTTCACCAATATTAGCTATTATACATGACAGAAATATGAATATGACAGTTTATGTACTTGAAAACGCTGTTTTGTATGCTTTTGCATGCTTAAAACAGCATTTTTGTCTTGCTTTCACCAACATTAGCTATTATACACGACAGAAACATGAATATGACAGTTTAAATACTTGAAAACGGTGTTTTGTATGCTTTTGCATGTTTAAAACAGCATTTTTATCTTGCTTTCACCAACATTAGCTATTATACACGACAGAAACATGAATATGACAGTTTAAATACTTGGAAACGGTGTTTTGTATGCTTTTGCATGCTCAAAATAGCATTTTTATCTTGCTTTCACTAACATTAGCTATTATACATGACACAAATATGAATATGACAGTTTATGTACTTGAAAACGTTGTTTTGTATGATTTTACATGCTTAAAACAGCATTTTTGTCTTGCTTTCACCAACATTAGCTATTATACATGACAGAAACATGAATATGACAGTTTAAATACTTGAAAACGGTGTTTTGTATGCTTTTGCATGCTTAAAACAGCATTTTTTTCTTGCTTTCACCAACATTAGCTATTACACACGACAGAAACATGAATATGACAGTTTAAATACTTGAAAACAGCATTTTGTATGTTTTTGCAAGCTGAAAACAGCTATTTTATCTTGATTTTGCAAACATAAGCCATTACACACGACATATACATGAATATGACAGTTTAAATACTTGAAAACGATGTTTTGTATGCTTTTGTATGCTTAAACAGCATTTTTATCTTGCTTTCACCAACATTAGCTATTATACACGACAGAAACATGAATATGACAGTTTAAATACTTGAAAACGGTGTTTTGTATGCTTTTGCATGCTTAAAACAGCATTTTTATCTTGATTTTCCAAACATAAGCCATTACACACGACATATACATTAATATGACAGTTTAAATACTTGAAAACGGTGTTTTGTATTCTTTTGCATGCTTAAAGCAGCATTTTTATCTTGCTTTCACCAACATTAGCTATTATACACGACAGAAACATGAATATGACAGTTTAAATACTTGAAAACGGTGTTTTGTATGCTTTTGCATGCTTAAAACAGCATTTTTATCTTGCTTTCACCAATATTAGCTATTATACACGACAGAAACATGAATATGACAGTTTAAATACTTGAAAACAGCATTTTGTATGTTTTTGCAATCTGAAAACAGCTATTTTATCTTGACTTTGCAAACATAAGCCATTACACACGACATTTACATGAATATGACAGTTTAAATACTTGAAAACCGTGTTTTGTATGCTTTTGAATGCTTAAAACAGCATTTTTATCTTGCTTTCACCAACTTAAGCTATTATACACGACAGAAACATGAATATGACAGTTTAAATACTTGAAAACGGTGTTTTGTATGCTTTTGCATGCTTAAAACAGCATTTTTATCTTGCTTTCACCAACATTAGCTATTATACATGACAGAAATATGAATATGACAGTTTATGTACTTGAAAACGCTGTTTTGTATGCTTTTGCATGCTTAAAACAGCATTTTTGTCTTGCTTTCACCAACATTAGCTATTATACACGACAGAAACATGAATATGACAGTTTAAATACTTGAAAACAGCATTTTGTATGTTTTTGCAAGCTGAAAACAGCTATTTAATCTTGATTTTGCAAACATAAGCCATTACACACGACATATACATAAATATGACAGTTTAAATACTTGAAAACGGTGTTTTGTATGCTTTTGCATGCTTAAAACAGCATTTTTGTCTTGCTTTCACCAACATTAGCTATTATACACGACAGAAACATGAATATGACAGTTTAAATTTTTGAAAACGGTGTTTTGTATGCTTTTACATTCTTAAAACAGCATTTTTATCTTGATTTTCCAAACATAAGCCATTACACACGACATATACATTAATATGACAGTTTAAATACTTGAAAACGGTGTTTTGTATGCTTTTGCATGCTTAAAACAGCATTTTTGTCTTGCTTTCACCAACATTAGCTATTATACACGACAGAAACATGAATATGACAGTTTAAATATTTAAAAACAGCATTTTGTATGTTTTTCCAAGCTGAAAACAGCTATTTTATCTTGATTTTTCAAACATAAGCCATTACACACGACATTTACATGAATATGACAGTTTAAATACTTGAAAACCGTGTTTTGTATGCTTTTGAATGCTTAAAACAGCATTTTTATTTTGCTTTCACCAACATTAGCTATTATACACGACAGAAACATGAATATGACAGTTTAAATACTTGAAAACGGTGTTTTGTATGCTTTTGCATGCTTAAAACAGCATTTTTATCTTGCTTTCACCAACATTAGCTATTATACATGACAGAAATATGAATATGACAGTTTATGTACTTGAAAACGCTGTTTTGTATGCTTTTGCATGCTTAAAACAGCATTTTTGTCTTGCTTTCACCAACATTAGCTATTATACACGACAGAAACATGAATATGACAGTTTAAATACTTGAAAACGGTGTTTTGTATTCTTTTGCATGCTTAAAGCAGCATTTTTATCTTGCTTTCACCAACATTAGCTATTATACACGACAGAAACATGAATATGACAGTTTAAATACTTGAAAACGGTGTTTTGTATGCTTTTGCATGCTCAAAACAGCATTTTTATCTTGCTTTCACTAACATTAGCTATTATACATGACACAAATATGAATATGACAGTTTATGTACTTGAAAACGCTGTTTTGTATGATTTTGCATGCTTAAAACAGCATTTTTGTCTTGCTTTCACCAACATTAGCTATTATACACGACAGAAACATGAATATGACAGTTTAAATACTTGAAAACGGTGTTTTGTATGCTTTTACATGCTTAAAACAGCATTTTTATCTTGCTTTCACCAACACTAGCTATTACACACGACAGAAACATGAATATGACAGTTTAAATACTTGAAAACAGCATTTTGTATGTTTTTGCAATCTGAAAACAGTTTGAAAACCGTGTTTTGTATGCTTTTGAATGCTTAAAACAGCATTTTTATCTTGCTTTCACCAACATTAGCTATTATACACGACAGAAACATGAATATGACAGTTTAAATACTTGAAAACGGTGTTTTGTATGCTTTTGCATGCTTAAAACAGCATTTTTATCTTTCTTTCACCAACATTAGCTATTATACATGACAGAAATATGAATATGACAGTTTATGTACTTGAAAACGCTGTTTTGTATGCTTTTGTATGCTTAAAACAGCATTTTTGTCTTGCTTTCACCAACATTAGCTATTATACACGACAGAAACATGAATATGACAGTTTAAATACTTGAAAACGGTGTTTTGTATTCTTTTGCATGCTTAAAGCAGCATTTTTATCTTGCTTTCACCAACATTAGCTATTATACACGACAGAAACATGAATATGACAGTTTAAATACTTGAAAACGGTGTTTTGTATGCTTTTGCATGCTCAAAACAGCATTTTTATCTTGCTTTCACTAACATTAGCTAATATACATGACACAAATATGAATATGACAGTTTATGTACTTGAAAACGCTGTTTTGTATGATTTTGCATGCTTAAAACAGCATTTTTGTCTTGCTTTCACCAACATTAGCTATTATACACGACAGAAACATGAATATGACAGTTTAAATACTTGAAAACGGTGTTTTGTATGCTTTTACATGCTTAAAACAGCATTTTTATCTTGCTTTCACCAACACTAGCTATTACACACGACAGAAACATGAATATGACAGTTTAAATACTTGAAAACAGCATTTTGTATGTTTTTGCAATCTGAAAACAGTTTGAAAACCGTGTTTTGTATGCTTTTGAATGCTTAAAACAGCATTTTTATCTTGCTTTCACCAACATTAGCTATTATACACGACAGAAACATGAATATGACAGTTTAAATACTTGAAAACGGTGTTTTGTATGCTTTTGCATGCTTAAAACAGCATTTTTATCTTGCTTTCACTAACATTAGCTATTATACATGACAGAAATATGAATATGACAGTTTATGTACTTGAAAACGCTGTTTTGTATGCTTTTGCATGCTTAAAACAGCATTTTTGTCTTGCTTTCACCAACATTAGCTATTATACACGACAGAAACATGAATATGACAGTTTAAATACTTGAAAGCGGTGTTTTGTATGCTTTTGCATGTTTAAAACAGCATTTTTATCTTGCTTTCACCAACATTAGCTATTATACACGACAGAAACATGAATATGACAGTTTAAATACTTGGAAACGGTGTTTTGTATGCTTTTGCATGCTCAAAACAGCATTTTTATCTTGCTTTCACTAACATTAGCTATTATACATGACACAAATATGAATATGACAGTTTATGTACTTGAAAACGCTGTTTTGTATGATTTTGCATGCTTAAAACAGCATTTTTGTCTTGCTTTCACCAACATTAGCTATTATACACGACAGAAACATGAATATGACAGTTTAAATACTTGAAAACGGTGTTTTGTATGCTTTTACATGCTTAAAACAGCATTTTTATCTTGCTTTCACCAACACTAGCTATTACACAAGACAGAAACATGAATATGACAGTTTAAATACTTGAAAACAGCATTTTGTATGTTTTTGCAATCTGAAAACAGTTTGAAAACCGTGTTTTGTATGCTTTTGAATGCTTAAAACAGCATTTTTATCTTGCTTTCACCAACATTAGCTGTTATACACGACAGAAACATGAATATGACAGTTTAAATACTTGAAAACGGTGTTTTGTATGCTTTTGCATGCTTAAAACAGCATTTTTATCTTGCTTTCACCAACATTAGCTATTATACATGACAGAAATATGAATATGACAGTTTATGTACTTGAAAACGCTGTTTTGTATGCTTTTGCATGCTTAAAACAGCATTTTTGTCTTGCTTTCACCAACATTAGCTATTATACACGACAGAAACATGAATATGACAGTTTAAATACTTGAAAACGGTGTTTTGTATTCTTTTGCATGCTTAAAGCAGCATTTTTATCTTGCTTTCACCAACATTAGCTATTATACACGACAGAAACATGAATATGACAGTTTAAATACTTGAAAACGGTGTTTTGTATGCTTTTGCATGCTCAAAACAGCATTTTTATCTTGCTTTCACTAACATTAGCTATTATACATGACACAAATATGAATATGACAGTTTATGTACTTGAAAACGCTGTTTTGTATGATTTTGCATGCTTAAAACAGCATTTTTGTCTTGCTTTCACCAACATTAGCTATTATACACGACAGAAACATGAATATGACAGTTTAAATACTTGAAAACGGTGTTTTGTATGCTTTTACATGCTTAAAACAGCATTTTTATCTTGCTTTCACCAACACTAGCTATTACACACGACAGAAACATGAATATGACAGTTTAAATACTTGAAAACAGCATTTTGTATGTTTTTGCAATCTGAAAACAGTTTGAAAACGGTGTTTTGTATGCTTTTGAATGCTTAAAACAGCATTTTTATCTTGCTTTCACCAACATTAGCTATTATACACGACAGAAACATGAATATGACAGTTTAAATACTTGAAAACGGTGTTTTGTATGCTTTTGCATGCTTAAAACAGCATTTTTATCTTGCTTTCACCAACATTAGCTATTATACATGACAGAAATATGAATATGACAGTTTATGTACTTGAAAACGCTGTTTTGTATGCTTTTGCATGCTTAAAACAGCATTTTTGTCTTGCTTTCACCAACATTAGCTATTATACACGACAGAAACATGAATATGACAGTTTAAATACTTGAAAACGGTGTTTTGTATGCTTTTGCATGTTTAAAACAGCATTTTTATCTTGCTTTCACCAACATTAGCTATTATACACGACAGAAACATGAATATGACAGTTTAAATACTTGGAAACGGTGTTTTGTATGCTTTTGCATGCTCAAAATAGCATTTTTATCTTGCTTTCACTAACATTAGCTATTATACATGACACAAATATGAATATGACAGTTTATGTACTTGAAAACGTTGTTTTGTATGATTTTACATGCTTAAAACAGCATTTTTGTCTTGCTTTCACCAACATTAGCTATTATACACGACAGAAACATGAATATGACAGTTTAAATACTTGAAAACGGTGTTTTGTATGCTTTTGCATGCTTAAAACAGCATTTTTTTCTTGCTTTCACCAACATTCGCTATTACACCCGACAGAAACATGAATATGACAGTTTAAATACTTGAAAACAGCATTTTGTATGTTTTTGCAAGCTGAAAACAGCTATTTTATCTTGATTTTGCAAACATAAGCCATTACACACGACATATACATGAATATGACAGTTTAAATACTTGAAAACGGTGTTTTGTATGCTTTTGTATGCTTAAACAGCATTTTTATCTTGCTTTCACCAACATTAGCTATTATACACGACAGAAACATGAATATGACAGTTTAAATACTTGATAACGGTGTTTTGTATGCTTTTGCATGTTTAAAACAGCATTTTTATCTTGCTTTCACCAACATTAGCTATTATACACGACAGAAACATGAATATGACAGTTTAAATACTTGAAAACGGTGTTTTGTATGCTTTTGCATGCTCAAAACAGCATTTTTATCTTGCTTTCACTAGCATTAGCTATTATACATGACACAAATATGAATATGACAGTTTATGTACTTGAAAACGCTGTTTTGTATGATTTTGCATGCTTAAAACAGCATTTTTGTCTTGCTTTCACCAACATTAGCTATTATACACGACAGAAACATGAATATGACAGTTTAAATACTTGAAAACGGTGTTTTGTATGCTTTTGCATGCTTAAAACAGCATTTTTTTCTTGCTTTCACCAACATTAGCTATTACACACGACAGAAACATGAATATGACAGTTTAAATACTTGAAAACAGCAATTTTATCTTGATTTTGCAAACATAAGCCATTACACACGACATATACATGAATATGACAGTTTAAATACTTGAAAACGGTGTTTTGTATGCTTTTGTATGCTTAAACAGCATTTTTATCTTGCTTTCACCAACATTAGCTATTATACACGACAGAAACATGAATATGACAGTTTATATACTTGAAAACGGTGTTTTGTATGCTTTTGCATGCTTAAAACAGCATTTTTATCTTGATTTTCCAAACATAAGCCATTACACACGACATATACATTAATATGACAGTTTAAATACTTGAAAACGGTGTTTTGTATTCTTTTGCATGCTTAAAGCAGCATTTTTATCTTGCTTTCACCAACATTAGCTATTATACACGACAGAAACATGAATATGACAGTTTAAATACTTGAAAACAGTGTTTTGTATGCTTTTGCATGCTTAAAACAGCATTTTTATCTTGCTTTCACCAATATTAGCTATTATACACGACAGAAACATGAATATGACAGTTTAAATACTTGAAAACAGCATTTTGTATGTTTTTGCAATCTGAAAACAGCTATTTTATCTTGACTTTGCAAACATAAGCCATTACACACGACATTTACATGAATATGACAGTTTAAATACTTGAAAACCGTGTTTTGTATGCTTTTGAATGCTTAAAACAGCATTTTTATCTTGCTTTCACCAACATAAGCTATTATACACGACAGAAACATGAATATAATAATAATAATAATAATAATATTTATTTTGCTTAAGAGAAATAACTCTTTACAAAAGAATAAGTAACATTGCATAGAATAATTAATAATTGATAAATAATGTTTAAAAGTTTAAATTTAACATGTGAATACATAATATTGTATTAAATAAACATGTACAGGAATATACGTTTCATAGATTTAGTGCAAATGCTAGAATTTTGGTGGCGTTTCTAATATAGTTGGCAATATCAAACATCTTCTCCTTGGTGAGGTCCCCCAGGAGTTGCTCCAATTTTGGGTCTGCTGGGCTGATGTACTTGTTTATGAAGGTTGTTCTAAGAGGTGTGAGTATGGGACAACGGAAAAGGAAATGAAATATGTCATTCGGTTCAAAAAGGTTACAAATACTGCAGATTTCATTGCGATCAAATTTATGACAGGTTCCATGTTGATATATGTAATGTAATTCAAGGTTGGCAGTACGGAGTTGACAGGATATTTTCAGGATATTATACGGGATGTCAAGTGACAAGTAATGGAAGTTAGTGTTATACAGTTTGAAGTGAGAATTGCGAGAAGAAATTTTTATACGTTCTGTGTCCATATTGTATAAAAGTTCATTTAAAGCTGTTAATATATTGTCAATTTCTTCTGAAAGCTGGATGAAATTCTGATTTTCCCACACCCATTGGAAATTTAACCTTTTTAGCATCCGCTCTAAGTTTCTTACCCAGTTAAATTTGGTTTGAATTTCATTTGAAATATTAGAGCTTTGATTTATTTGGAAAAGTTTGTTGTAGCATATTCTAACGTATCTATTCTCGGACATCAACAATATTTTATACCACCAGCAAAGTATTTTCTTGAAAATTAGAACTTGAAGATTAGGTTGCCCCGTTTCTCGCCTCAGTAAATAATTTGGAGTAGTCTTTTGTCAGGAGAACATAGTTTTGAAAAATTGACTTTGACCTTTTTCAATCTCCTCGTTTTGAAAACAGCCCCAAATCTCTGCACCATATAACATTGTAGGTATGACAACTGAAGAATATAATTTCAAGACTGTAGTCCAAGAGTAAGTTTGTGCTTTGATTAATGTATGCTTTATGACCCCTGTTGCCCTATTTGCTTTACTGACCACATCCATAGTATTTTCATTAAAAGAGCCGGATGCTTTAAATTTTATGCCCAGATATGTATAAGAGTTTGCAAAGTGAATTTCTTTTTCTTGGCAAACATATTTCAAATTCCTTTGAGGCGGTCTTCCTCTATGGAAATGAAGAATTTTTGTTTTATCCGCATTGATTTCTAGTTTCAATTTATTGCAGTAATCGCCTAAAGCAGAGAGTTTTCGTTGTACGTCTATAGGAGAGTTAGCAAATAGTACGATGTCGTCCGCATATTGAAGCATTAAAATATCTACCGATGGAGTGATAAAGTAGCCTTGTAAGTTTCTTTTTTAAAAAATTCTCAATGTCAGAAATAAAAAGTGCAAAGAAAAGCGGACTAGTGCATTCTCCCTGCAATACACCTTTCGTAATTTGGATTTTTTCCGAAGCTTCATTGTTTATGTTTATTTGGAGAAATGCATCCTCGTATATGTTTTTCATAAGCCTAATTATTTTTCCACTAACTCCTAAGGTGTTAAGTTTGTACCATAATATGTCATGAATAACTGTATCGAAGGCTTTACGAAAGTCCACAAAGATCGTATATAAATTTTTATTGTTTGTCAAAAAGGATGTCTCTACTATAGTATTAAGTACAAACAAGTTGTCTGCACATGATCTTTTCTTTCGAAAGCCAGCTTGAGATTCTGGTAGAATATCGTAGCTTTCTGCCCAAGTCTTCACTCTATTATTTAAAATAAAAGTGAAAAGTTTGGTAATTGTATTGCTGAGAGCAATACCACGATAGTTATCTTTATTCAACAGGTCTCCTTTTTTATGTAGCAAACAAAGTTTGACCGTTTTTAGATTTTTTGGAAGATCTTCATTCTCCAGAAATTGGTTTAATAAGCGGTTTAAAAAGATTTTCCAGTTATTTGGTAAATTTTTCAAATGTTCATTTATAATTCCATCAATTCCTGGGCTTTTTCTTGATTTTAAATGTTGCAGCGCAAAATTTAGTTCTTGCATTGTGATTGCTGAATCCAGGTAAGGGTGACAGGTACCAAATTTTTTTTCTTCAATTATAATTTTCGTGCCATACCAATTCTTAAAATATTGAGTCCATTCTTCCAATTTTATAGGGCTCTGTGGAATATTTTTTGAATTTAAAGCTTTTATGGTTTTCCAGAAATCCGTTTGGTCCTTTACTAATTCAAGTTTGTTTTTTACTTCTGGTTTGTATTTATTTTTTTGTTCATTTATGATATGTTTGTATTCCTTCTTTGCCTCTTGATAATGAAGAAGGGATTCCGCGTTGAACTTGTTCTTTTTACAGTTCCGTAATAATCTTCTACATTTTTGTTTTGACTTAAGACATAGTTCGTTGTACCATGAATTTCTTTTAATATTATTTCTAAGCTGTATGGTTCTTCGTAATTCTAGTTTATTGCACGTATCTTCTATTTTATTTTTAAAGTAAAAGTAATTTTCTTCGATAGTGTTATTTCCATCTAGTGAGGTTTCTATGTATTGCTTCTCTAATGTTTCTGTGTAGATTTCTGATTTATGTATATCCCAAATTGTTTTACAGATAGTTATGTTTGTTTTATTCTGTTGCTGGTTTTCAATACAGAATAAATTTTTAATATGCAAAGAACATATCATATGATCTGAAATTACTATCTCTTCTATGACAAGAAAATCTACTATTAATTGTATAGCTGATAAATCAGTCCATACCAAATCTATTGTACTTTTTCCCCGAGGACCAATAAAGGTAAATTTTGCTGGTGTATCGCTGTAGGATCTTCCATTTAAAACGAATAGACTCTTTTCTTCCATTATATTAATTAAATCTCTACCCTTCTTGTTAATGATTTTGTCGTTTGAAGAGCGGTTTGCATGTAATGTGGTGTTTGCAAGAAGTAATTCTTCAACATTATTAATTTCTCCTATTCTAGCGTTGTAGTCTCCGCCAATCAGAAATGAATGATATGGGTAAATGTTTAATATATTATCCAGATTGTTGGAGAACATTTCTAGTAAAGTAGGATAGTCATAAGAGAAAGAGAAGTACGTCACACCTAAAATGATGTTCCTTGTTTTATTTGTAATCTTCAAGAATATCCAGTGTGCTTCTTGTTCAACAATTGTAACATTGTTCAGATCAAATTTAGAAAAGATAATTAGTCCGCCAATGCCACGACCCGTACTAGCTTCTTTGGAAGCTGGCTGTTCATATCTATTATAATGGTTTAAAAACATCGGATTATCCTTTAGTTTATAAGCTAGCCACGTTTCTATTAAACATATGACATCATGTTGTAGGAGAATATCTTGCTCCATATTATTAAGTCTTGAGATGTTTTTAAATCCTTGTACATTCCAAAACATTATTTTATTTTCTGGATTCGAGAGCGTGTTTAGATTCTGGATACTTCTAAGTTTTTTGAAGTTGAATTAGTACGTAATCTTGTCTGTATCTGGCGATCTATAGAACCAGATCCTGTTTTGGGTGTGCTAGGTTTGGTTATTTTCTTTTCAATATTTATTGGAAGTTCTTTGGTTGTTATTTTCTGTTCTTGTCCTTGCCCTGATTTCTGGTCTTCTTTACTATTCTGAGTTTTTTGAAAGTTTTGTTTTGCGTGCTGTATTGTGATAATATTCGGGTTATCTGCAGAATTTCTTTCACCGATTGAAGTATTATGTAGGGAATAGAACGTGTTTGCTCGTTGTAATTGTGGTGTCATGAATTCAGCATCTTTATCAGTTTGAGAGTTATACTCGGTAAAGTCCTCGACAGTGTATTTAGTTCCATTTACGTACAGTACATTTCGGTTTAGAGATATTTTCATGTTATCTTTTTTTGCCTTCAATAGATGGTGTTTCAATATTTTTCTGTCTCGTATGACTGTAGGAGGAAAATCTTCTTCTATAAATATTCTTTTATTACTAAGAGCTCTTGCATTTTGCATTATTAGTTTTTTAACTTTTTTCGAGTTAAGTTCTATGAGTACAGGTCTTGTTTTATTGGGCTCCATTTTACCGATTCTTTTTGTCGCTTCGATGTTGTTTTCTACAATATTCTGTAACTTCATATCCTCCTGTATAATTTCTAGAATTGTTTGCTCTATATTTTCCCCTTGGGTTTCTTTTACTCCGAAAAAAACTAAAATTTTTTCACGTATTTTTATTTCTAATAGTTCAATTTGTTTATCTTTTAATTTGAGCTCTTTTTCGAGTTCTTCATATTTTGTTTTATTTTCTTTGGAAATATTGGAAATCTTATTATTTAAGTTTGTAAGTGAATCATGTATCTTTTCTATATTTTCCTTCATCGGTTTAAGTAATTTTGATATCTCTTCAATTGTGGCCATTTCTGTATTTATTTATTTTTACTACTTTTGGCAACACTGATTTTGTTAAGATTCGAGTTAGACACGCTTGCGCGCGGTAGTTAGAATTTGTCTTAGACGTACTGAGATTAGTTTGAGGTGTGACCTTGTGTATCTTAAGAAATTTTTCAAACTCACTTTTGACTCATCTGTTGAAAGTTGTTGTTCCAATTTTTATGTTGATCCAAAGCACAACTTTGTATTGATGATTTCACTACTTTTGCACTTTTTAAATATCGTTATTTCATTATATATTACAATTTAAATGATCCACTGTTAGAAGATTTAACTTTCTTACTTAGCGACAATGTTACCAATCCCAGAAACATGAATATGACAGTTTAAATACTTGAAAACGGTGTTTTGTATGCTTTTGCATGCTTAAAACAGCATTTTTATCTTGCTTTCACCAACATTAGCTATTATACATGACAGAAATATGAATATGACAGTTTATGTACTTGAAAACGCTGTTTTGTATGCTTTTGCATGCTTAAAACAGCATTTTTGTCTTGCTTTCACCAACATTAGCTATTATACACGACAGAAACATGAATATGACAGTTTAAATACTTGAAAACGGTGTTTTGTATTCTTTTGCATGCTTAAAGCAGCATTTTTATCTTGCTTTCACCAACATTAGCTATTATACACGACAGAAACATGAATATGACAGTTTAAATACTTGAAAACGGTGTTTTGTATGCTTTTGCATGCTCAAAACAGCATTTTTATGTTGCTTTCACTAACATTAGCTATTATACATGACACAAATATGAATATGACAGTTTATGTACTTGAAAACGCTGTTTTGTATGATTTTGCATGCTTAAAACAGAATTTTTGTCTTGCTTTCACCAACATTAGCTATTATACACGACAGAAACATGAATATGACAGTTTAAATACTTGAAAACGGTGTTTTGTATGCTTTTGCATGCTTAAAACAGCATTTTTTTTCTTGCTTTCACCAACATTAGCTATTACACACGACAGAAACATGAATATGACAGTTTAAATACTTGAAAACAGCATTTTGTATGTTTTTGCAAGCTGAAAACAGCTATTTTATCTTGATTTTGCAAACATAAGCCATTACACACGACATATACATGAATATGACAGTTTAAATACTTGAAAACGATGTTTTGTATGCTTTTGCATGCTTAAAACAGCATTTTTATCTTGCTTTCACCAACATTAGCTATTATACACGACAGAAACATGAATATGACAGTTTACATATTTGAAAACAGCATTTTGTATGTTTTTCCAAGCTGAAAACAGCTATTTTATCTTGATTTTTCAAACATAAGCCATTACACACGACATTTACATGAATATGACAGTTTAAATACTTGAAAACCGTGTTTTGTATGCTTTTGAATGCTTAAAACAGCATTTTTATTTTGCTTTCACCAACATTAGCTATTATACACGACAGAAACATGAATATGACAGTTTAAATACTTGAAAACGGTGTTTTGTATGCTTTTGCATGCTTAAAACAGCATTTTTATCTTGCTTTCACCAACATTAGCTATTATACATGACAGAAATATGAATATGACAGTTTATGTACTTGAAAACGCTGTTTTGTATGCTTTTTCATGCTTAAAACAGCATTTTTGTCTTGCTTTCACCAATATTAGCTATTATACATGACAGAAACATGAATATGACAGTTTAAATACTTGAAAACGGTGTTTTGTATTCTTTTGCATGCTTAAAGCAGCATTTTTATCTTGCTTTCACCAACATTAGCTATTATACACGACAGAAACATGAATATGACAGTTTAAATACTTGAAAACGGTGTTTTGTATGCTTTTGCATGCTCAAAACAGCATTTTTATCTTGCTTTCACTAACATTAGCTATTATACATGACACAAATATGAATATGACAGTTTATGTATTTGAAAACTCTGTTTTGTATGATTTTGCATGCTTAAAACAGCATTTTTGTCTTGCTTTCACCAACATTAGCTATTATACACGACAGAAACATGAATATGACAGTTTAAATACTTGAAAACGGTGTTTTGTATGCTTTTGCATGCTTAAAACAGCATTTTTTTCTTGCTTTCACCAACATTAGCTATTACACACGACAGAAACATGAATATGACAGTTTAAATACTTGAAAACAGCATTTTGTATGTTTTTGCAAGCTGAAAACAGCTATTTTATCTTGATTTTGCAAACATAAGCCATTACACACGACATATACATGAATATGACAGTTTAAATACTTGAAAACGGTGTTTTGTATGCTTTTGCATGCTTAAAACAGCATTTTTATCTTGCTTTCACCAATATTAGCTATTATACACGACAGAAACATGAATATGACAGTTTAAATACTTGAAAACAGCATTTTGTATGTTTTTGCAATCTGAAAACAGCTATTTTATCTTGACTTTGCAAACATAAGCCATTACACACGACATTTACATGAATATGACAGTTTAAATACTTGAAAACCGCATTTTGTATATTTTTGCAAGCTGAAAACAGCTATTTTATCTTGATTTTGCAAACATAAGCCATTACACACGACATATACATGAATATGACAGTTTAAATACTTGAAAACGGTGTTTTGTATGCTTTTGTATGCTTAAACAGCATTTTAATCTTGCTTTCACCAACATTAGCTATTATACACGACAGAAACATGAATATGACAGTTTAAATACTTGAAAACGGTGTTTTGTATGCTTTTGCATGCTTAAAACAGCATTTTTATCTTGATTTTCCAAACATAAGCCATTATACACGACATATACATTAATATGACAGTTTAAATACTTGAAAACGGTGTTTTGTATGCTTTTGCATGCTTAAAACAGCATTTTTATCTTGAATTTCCAAACATAAGCCATTACACACGACATATACATTAATATGACAGTTTAAATACTTGAAAACGGTGTTTTGTATTCTTTTGCATGCTTAAAGCAGCATTTTTATCTTGCTTTCACCAACATTAGCTATTATACACGACAGAAACATGAATATGACAGTTTAAATACTTGAAAACGGTGTTTTGTATGCTTTTGCATGCTTAAAACAGCATTTTTATCTTGCTTTCACCAATATTAGCTATTATACACGACAGAAACATGAATATGACAGTTTAAATACTTGAAAACAGCATTTTGTATGTTTTTGCAATCTGAAAACAGCTATTTTATCTTGACTTTGCAAACATAAGCCATTACACACGACATTTACATGAATATGACAGTTTAAATACTTGAAAACCGTGTTTTGTATGCTTTTGAATGCTTAAAACAGCATTTTTATCTTGCTTTCACCAACATAAGCTATTATACACGACAGAAACATGAATATGACAGTTTAAATACTTGAAAACGGTGTTTTGTATGCTTTTGCATGCTTAAAACAGCATTTTTATCTTGCTTTCACCAACATTAGCTATTATACATGACAGAAATATGAATATGACAGTTTATGTACTTGAAAACGTTGTTTTGTATGATTTTGCATGCTTAAAACAGCATTTTTGTCTTGCTTTCACCAACATTAGCTATTATACACGACAGAAACATGAATATGACAGTTTAAATACTTGAAAACAGCATTTTGTATGTTTTTGCAAGCTGAAAACAGCTATTTAATCTTGATTTTGCAAACATAAGCCATTACACACGACATTTACATGAATATGACAGTTTAAATACTTGAAAACCGTGTTTTGTATGCTTTTGAATGCTTAAAACAGCATTTTTATTTTGCTTTCACCAACATTAGCTATTATACACGACAGAAACATGAATATGACAGTTTAAATACTTGAAAACGGTGTTTTGTATGCTTTTGCATGCTTAAAACAGCATTTTTATCTTGCTTTCACCAACATTAGCTATTATACATGACAGAAATATGAATATGACAGTTTATGTACTTGAAAACGCTGTTTTGTATGCTTTTGCATGCTTAAAACAGCATTTTTGTCTTGCTTTCACCAATATTAGCTATTATACACGACAGAAACATGAATATGACAGTTTAAATACTTGAAAACGGTGTTTTGTATTCTTTTGCATGCTTAAAGCAGCATTTTTATCTTGCTTTCACCAACATTAGCTATTATACACGACAGAAACATGAATATGACAGTTTAAATACTTGAAAACGGTGTTTTGTATGCTTTTGCATGCTCAAAACAGCATTTTTATCTTGCTTTCACTAACATTAGCTATTATACATGACACAAATATGAATATGACAGTTTATGTACTTGAAAACGCTGTTTTGTATGATTTTGCATGCTTAAAACAGCATTTTTGTCTTGCTTTCACCAACATTAGCTATTATACACGACAGAAACATGAATATGACAGTTTAAATACTTGAAAACGGTGTTTTGAAAGCTTTTGCATGCTTAAACAGCATTTTTTTCTTGCTTTTACCAACATTAGCTATTACACACGACAGAAACATGAATATGACAGTTTAAATACTTGAAAACAGCATTTTGTATGTTTTTGCAAGCTGAAAACAGCTTTTTATCTTGATTTTGCAAACATAAGCCATTACACACGACATATACATGAATATGACAGTTTAAATACTTGAAAACGGTGTTTTGTATGCTTTTGCATGCTTAAAACAGCATTTTTATCTTGCTTTCACCAATATTAGCTATTATACACGACAGAAACATGAATATGACAGTTTAAATACTTGAAAACAGCATTTGTATGTTTTTGCAATTTGAAAACAGCTATTTTTATCTTGACTTTGCAAACATAAGCCATTACACACGACATTTACATGAATATGACAGTTTAAAATACTTGAAAACCGTGTTTTGTTTTTTTTGATGTTTAAAACAGCATTTTTATCTTGCTTTCACCAACATAAGCTATTATACACGACAGAAACATGAATACGACAGTTTAAATACTTGAAAACGGTGTTTTGTATGCTTTTGCATGCTTAAAACAGCATTTTTATCTTGCTTTCACCAACATTAGCTATTATACATGACAGAAATATGAATATGACAGTTTATGTACTTGAAAACGCTGTTTTGTATGCTTTTGCATGCTTAAAACAGCATTTTTGTCTTGCTTTCACCAACATTAGCTATTATACACGACAGAAACATGAATATGACAGTTTAAATACTTGAAAACAGCATTTTGTATGTTTTTGCAAGCTGAAAACAGCTATTTAATCTTGATTTTGCTAACATAAGCCATTACACGACGACATATACATAAATATGACAGTTTAAATACTTGAAAACGGTGTTTTGTATGCTTTTGCATGTTCAAAACAGCATTTTTATCTTGCTTTCACTAACATTAGCTATTATACATAACACAAATATGAATATGACAGTTTATGTACTTGAAAACGCTGTTTTGTATGATTTTGCATGCTTAAAACAGCATTTTTGTCTTGCTTTCACCAACATTAGCTATTATACACGACAGAAACATGAATATGACAGTTTAAATACTTTAAAACGGTGTTTTGTATGCTTTTGCATGCTTAAAACAGCATTTTTTTTCTTGCTTTCACCAACATTAGCTATTACACACGACAGAAACATGAATATGACAGTTTAAATACTTGAAAACAGCATTTTGTATGTTTTTGCAAGCTAAAAACAGCTATTTTATCTTGATTTTGCAAACATAAGCCATTACACACGACATAAACATGAAATATGACAGTTTAAATACTTGAAAACGGTGTTTTGTATGCTTTTGCATGCTTAAAACAGCATTTTTGTCTTGCTTTCACTAACATTAGCTATTATACACGACAGAAACATGAATATGACAGTTTAAATACTTGAAAACGGGTGTTTGTATGCTTTTGCATGCTTAAAACAGCATTTTTATCTTGATTTTCCAACATAAGGCATTACACACGACATATACATTAATATGACAGTTTAAATACTTAAAAAACGGTGTTTTGTATTCTTTTGCATGCTTAAAGCAGCATTTTTATCTTGCTTTCACCAACATTAGCTATTATACACGACAGAAACATGATATGACAGTTTAAATACTTGAAAACGGTGTTTTGTATGCTTTTGCATGCTTAAAACAGCATTTTTATCTTGCTTTCACCAATATTAGCTATTATACACGACAGAAACATGAATATGACAGTTTAAACACTTGAAAACAGCATTTTGTATGTTTTTGCAATCTGAAAACAGCTATTTTATCTCGACTTTGCAAACATAAGCCATTACACACGACATTTACATGAATATGACAGTTTAAATACTTGAAAACCGTGTTTTGTATGCTTTTGAATGCTTAAAACAGCATTTTTATCTTGCTTTCACCAACATTAGCTATTATACACGACAGAAGCATGAATATGACAGTTTAAATACTTGAAAACGGTGTTTTGTATGCTTTTGCATGCTTAAAACAGCATTTTTATCTTGCTTTCACCAACATTAGCTATTATACATGACAGAAATATGAATATGACAGTTTATGTACTTGAAAACGCTGTTTTGTATGCTTTTGCATGCTTAAAACAGCATTTTTGTCTTGCTTTCACCAACATTAGCTATTATACATGACAGAAACATGAATATGACAGTTTAAATACTTGAAAACGGTGTTTTGTATGCTTTTACATGCTTAAAACAGCATTTTTATCTTGCTTTCACCAACATTAGCTATTACACACGACAGAAACATGAATATGACAGTTTAAATACTTGAAAACAGCATTTTGTATGTTTTTGCAAGCTGAAAACAGCTATTTTAACTTGATTTTGCATACATAAGCCATTACACACGACATATACATAAATATGACAGTTTAAATACATGAAAACGGTTTTTGTATGCTTTTGCATGCTTAAAACAGCATTTTTGTCTTGCTTTCACCAACATTAACTATTATACACGACAGAAACATGAATATGGCAGTTTAAATACTTGAAAACGGTGTTTTGTATGCTTTTGCATGCTTAAAACAGCATTTTTATTTTGATTTTCCAAACATAAGCCATTACACACGACATATGCATGAATATGACAGTTTAAATACTTGAAAACGGTGTTTTGTATGCTTTTGCATGCTTAAAACAGCATTTTTGTCTTGCTTTTCCCAAAATTAGCTATTATACACGACAGAAACATGAATATGACAGTTTAAATATTTGAAAACAGCATTTTGTATGTTTTTGCAAGCTGAAAACAGCTATTTTATCTTGATTTTGCAAACATAAGCCATTACATACGACATATACATGAATATGACAATTTAAATACTTGAAAACGGTGTTTTGTATGCTTTTGCAAGCTTAAAACAGCATTTTTATCTTGATTTTCCAAACATAAGCCATGACACACGACATATACATGAATATGATAGATTAAATACTTGAAAACGGTGTTTTGTATGCTTTTGCATGATTAAAACAGCATTTTTGTCTTGCTTTCACCATTATTAGCTGTTATACACGACAGAAACATGAATATGACAGTTTAAATACTTCAAAACGGTGTTTTGTATGCTTTTGCATGCTTAAAACAGCATTTTTATCTTCCTTTCACCAACATTAGCTATTATACACGATAGAAACATGAACATGACAGTTTAAATACTTGAAAACAGCATTTTGTATGTTTTTGCAAGCTGAAAACAGCTATTTTATCTTGATTTGCAAACATAAGCCATTACACACGACATATACATGAATATGACAGTTTAAATACTTGAAAACGGTGTTTTGTATGCTTTTGCAAGCTTAAAACAGCATTTTTATCTGCATACACCAACATTTGCTATTATACACGACAGAAACATAAATATGACAATTTAAATACTTGAAAACAGCATTTTGTATGTTTTTGCAAGCTGAAAACAGCTATTTTATCTTGATTTTGCAAACATAAGCCATTACACACGACATATACATGAATATGACAGTTTAAATACTTGAAAACGGTGTTTTGTATGCAGCATTTTTATCTTGCTTTCACCAACATTAGCTATTATACCTCGACAGAAACATGAACATGACAGTTTAAATACTTGAAAACGGTGTTTTGAATGCTTTTGCATGCTTAAAACAGCATTTTTATCTTGCTTTCACCAACATTAGCTATTATACACAACAGAAACATGAATATGACAGTTTAAATACTTGAAAACTGTGTTTTGTATGCTTTTGCATGCTTAAAACAGCATTTTTTTCTTGCTTTCACCAACAATAGATGAAAACAGCTATTTTATCTTGACTTTGCAAACATAAGCCATTACACACGACATATACATGAATATGACAGTTTAAATTCTTGAAAACGGTGTTTTGTATGCTTTTGCATGCTTAAAATATCATTTTTATCTTGCTTTTCACCAACATTAGCTATTATACACGACAGAAACATGAATATGACAATTTAAATACTTGGAAACGGTGTTTTGTATGCTTTTGCAAGCTTAAAAACAGCATTTTTATCATAATTTTCCAAACATAAGCCATTACACACGACATATACATGAATATGACAGATTAAATACTTGAAAACGGTGTTTTGTATGCTTTTGCATGATTAAAACAGCATTTTTGTCTTGCTTTCACCAACATTAGCTATTATACACGACAGAAACATGAATATAACAGTTTAAATACTTGAAAAAGGTTTTTGTATGCTTTTGCATGCTTAAAACAGCATTTTTATCTTGCTTTCACAAACATTAGCTATTATACACGACAGAAACATGAATATGACAGTTTAAATACTTGAAAACAGCATTTTGTCTGTTTTTGCAAGCTGAAAACAGATATTTATCTTGATTTTGCAAACATAAGCCATTACGCCACGACATATACATGAATATGACAGTTTAAATACTTGAAAACGGTGTTTTGTATCCAGCATTTTTATCTTGCTTTCACCAACATTAGCTATTATACATGACAGAAATATGAATATGACAGTTTATGTACTTGAAAACGCAGTTTTGTATGCTTTTGCATGCTTAAAACAGCATTTTTGTCTTGCTTTCACCAACATTAGCTATTATACACGACAGAAACATGATTATGACAGTTTAAATACTTGAAAACGGTGTTTTGTATGCTTTTACATGCTTAAAACAGCATTTTTATCTTGCTTTCACCAACATTAGCTATTAAACACGACAGAAACATGAATATGACAGTTTAAATACTTGAAAACAGCATTTTGTATGTTTTTGCAAGCTGAAAACAGCTATTTTATCTTGATTTTGCATACATAAGCCATTACACACGACATATACATAAATATGACAGTTTAAAATACTTGAAAACGGTTTTTTGTATGCTTTTGCATGCTTAAAACAGCATTTTTGTCTTGCTTTCACCAACATTAACTATTATACACGACAGAAACATGAATATGGCAGTTTAAATACTTGAAAACGGTGTTTTGTATGCTTTTGCATGCTTAAAACAGCATTTTTATTTTGATTTTCCAAACATAAGCCATTACACACGAACATATGCATGAATATGACAGTTTAAATACTTGAAAACGGTGTTTTGTATGCTTTTGCATGCTAAAACAGCATTTTTGTCTTGCTTTTCCCAACATTAGCTATTATACACGACAGAAACATGAATATGACAGTTTAAATATTTGAAAACAGCATTTTGTATGTTTTTGCAAGCTGAAAACAGCTATTTTATCTTGATTTTGCAAACATAAGCCATTACATACGACATATACATGAATATGACAATTTAAATACTTGAAAACGGTGTTTTGTATGCTTTTGCAAGCTTAAAACAGCATTTTTATCTTGATTTTCCAAACATAAGCATTACACACGACATATACATGAATATGACAGATTAAATACTTGAAAACGGTGTTTTGTATGCTTTTGCTGATTAAAACAGCATTTTTTGTCTTGCTTTCACCATTATTAGCTGTTATACACGACAGAAACATGAATATGACAGTTTTAAATACTTGAAAACGGTGTTTTGTATGCTTTTGCATGCTTAAAACAGCATTTTTATCTTGCTTTCACCAACATTAGCTATTATACACGATAGAAAACATGAACATGACAGTTTAAATACTTGAAAACAGCATTTTGTATGTTTTTGCAAGCTGAAAACAGCTATTTTATCTTGATTTTGCAAACATAAGCCATTACTCACGACATATACATGAATATAACAGTTTAAATACTTGAAAACGGTGTTTTGTATGCTTTTGCAAGCTTAAAACAGCATTTTTATCTTGCATACACCAACATTTGCTATTATACACGACACAAACATAAATATGACAATTTAAAATACTTGAAAACAGCATTTTTGTATGTTTTTGCAAGCTGAAAACAGCTATTTTATCTTGATTTTGCAAACATAAGCCATTACACACGACATATACATGAATATGACAGTTTAAATACTTGAAAACGGTGTTTTGTATGCAGCATTTTTATCTTGCTTTCACCAACATTAGCTATTATACACGACAGAAACATGAATATGACAGTTTAATACTTGAAAACAGCATTTTGTATGTTTTTGCAAGCTGAAAACAGGTATTTTATCTTGATTTTGCAAACATAAGCCATTACACACGACATATACATGAATATGACAGTTTAAATACTTGAAAACGGTGTTTTGTATGCTTTTGCATGCTTAAAACAGCATTTTTATCTTGCTTTCACCAACATTAGCTATTATACACGACAAAAAACATGAATATGACAGTTTAAATACTTGAAAACGGTGTTTTGTATGCTTTTGCATGCTTAAAACAGCATTTTTATCTTGCTTTCACCAACATTAGCTATTATACATGACAGAAATATGAATATTACAGTTTATATACTTGAAAAACGCTGTTTTGTATGCTTTTGCATGCTTAAAACAGCATTTTTGTCTTGCTTTCACCAACATTAGCTATTATACTCGACAGAAACATGAACATGACAGTTTAAATACTTGAAAACGGTGTTTTGAATGCTTTTGCATGCTTAAAACAGCATTTTTATCTTGCTTTCACCAACATTAGCTATTATACACGACAGAAACATGAATATGACAGTTTAAATACTTGAAAACCGTGTTTTGTATGCTTTTGCATGCTTAAAACAGCATTTTTTTCTTGCTTTCACCAACAATAGATGAAAACAGCTATTTTATCTTGACTTTGCAAACATAAGCCATTACACACGACATATACATGAATATGACAGTTTAAATTCTTGAAAACGGTGTTTTGTATGCTTTTGGCATGCTTTAAATAGCATTTTTATCTTGCTTTCACCAACATTAGCTATTATACACGACAGAAACATGAATATGACAATTTAAGTACTTGAAAACGGTGTTTGTATGCTTTTGCAAGCTTAAAACAGCATTTTTATCATCAATTTTCCAAACATAAGCCATTACACACGACATATACATGAATATGACAGATTAAATACTTGAAAACGGTGTTTTGTATGCTTTTTGCATGATTAAAAACAGCATTTTTGTCTTGCTTACACCAACATTAGCTATTATACACAACAGAAACATGAATATGACAGTTTAAATACTTGAAAAAGGTGTTTTGTATGCTTTTGGCATGCTTAAAACAGCATTTTTATCTTGCTTTCACCAACATTAGCTATTATACACGACAGAAACATGAATATGACAGTTTAAATACTTGAAAACAGCATTTTGTCTGTTTTTTGCAAGCTGAAAACAGCTATTTTATCTTGATTTTGCAAACATAAGCCATTACACACGACATATACATGAA